>JAABKJ010006783.1:0-21587 GCA_011634705.1 Andricus grossulariae
GAGTCTACACCATCGACATTGCTTGTCTACTTAACTAAAATTTGCAGGCAACCTATACAACCAAGATCCACAAGTTTAGCGAGCTAAGGCATGAAGTAAAGGCAATATGGAAGAATGTGAAGCATGCATCTATTCATCCTATTGTGATTTTGGCTGAAGGAAATGTGCACGCAAGATGCACTGAACATCTTGAACATTTGGGAGTCAGTAGGGTTCTGGCAGCCGCTCAAAAGGCGGTGTTATTTGACACCTGATGCATTGTAAGTAACTTTTTGGACCATCAGGAAGCAAGCGACTAACAGCCTATAGAGTGATACATGGTAGCTCTAAGAAAGCATCCAGAAGCGACTTCTGTTTCCTCCAACATTCAAGGCCGCTGTGTCAGCATATCAGCGGTAAAAGACGATTTGAAACTACACCATGCTTCTAATTTTGTATCTAAAACATCATCGCAAATGATTCCAATCATCGTATTCATTTAACTATCTATATTCTAATCGCATCAGTCACTTGACTTGCCTAATGATAATAAAATAATAATAATATAATAATAGTCATAATAATAAGATAATAATAATAATGAGATCCTCGGTGACTTAGTTGGTTGGACGCTCGGACCTCACCTTAGAGGTCCAGGGTTCGATTCCTGAGCCCCAACCTCTTCAAATTTTTCTTTGTACCTTTACCGAGGTTCTAGTGCTTCGGAGCCCACCTTAAGCTGTTGGACTCCCATCATGCACTTGACTGCAACCCAGTTCGTGAATGATAGGGTAAAAACCAGTCTTTGTCCAATATGTCAAGGCCCACGCTCTTATCAGATCACTAGATTGCATCATAATAATGCGTCCGTGATTGATAATATATACTGGGGCAGCCCTGTGCATACTACCCAAAAAAATACTTCAAGAAATCCAACTCTAACCAATAATGCCTTTGACATATTGGGCTGTAACCATCTTGAGCCTGAGACATTCATTTTATAATAAAAAGGATCATCAAATTTACAGTTTAGGAAATTAATTTTAAACGAAAAGAAAGGAATTTTCAACTAGTTGAAATCAAGCAAAGAAGATAAATTTTGCAACAGTCAAATTCAACCAAAGATAATCAATGGAACAAATCTCTCCAGCACATTAAAATACAAGAAGTAAAATTTTACGTTTGAAAACCATAACATAGAATCCAATACTACAAGTAAGTTAAAATACTTTTTTTTCTACTACAATATTAAAAAATAAAGAACTGCATATTCTGTTAACTTTATCGATAAAAGATCCAATTTTTGAAAATGCTGATTGTATGTCGTTCGTTTAACTATAAAGAATATGTTTTTTATAAATTTGATTGCAATTTGAAACTTTAGTTTTAATATTCATATTAACTTACAAAGCTCATCTAGATTTTTTATAAAAAGCAAACAAATAGTGAAACTTCCAACACAACCGTTCAATAATAATACCAATTATTATGATTATTTTTATCACACAAAGCTTGAACCACCCTAGATGTCGCGAAAAATAAGAACACCCCTCCCCCACCTTTCAGGTCAAAATTTGTTTGAGAAGTATACTGGCATTTTAAAAAAGAAAAGAATTTTTTCTACCAAAAGATAAGAATTTTTAGAGAAAAGATGATTTTTGCACCAAAAAGATTCATTTTTGAAACACAAGCAGCTGTATGCCAAATTTTCAATTTGCAATATCAAAATGTAATACCAAATTGTTGAATCTTAAAACAAAAACTAGGAATTTTTAGATGAGAGTTGAATTTTCAAACAAGAACTTTTCCACCAAAAAATAATGCATTTGTGATCTAAAAAGACAAAATTTCGATAAAAGTGAGGTTTTTGTTCAAATAAGATGACTTTCTAACAAAATAGTCAAACTTAATAGATAAATTTTCAGCAAAGAAAAAACTAACTATAAAGCAAATAGATTTTCTATTTCTATCAAAAAAGGTAAATTTTCAACCGAAAATCAAACAAGAGTTAACGTCAAATTATTCTAAAAACATTATTTGTGAACTAAAACCTATCGAATTTCAAAAAAATATTACACAAGTTGAATTTTTAACAAAATAGATCAATCTTTAATCTATCAAATAAGTGTTTAATAAAGTAGTTCAAATTTCAACCAAGAAGTTGAATTGAAAAAAATAATAATAAGAATATTCAATAAAAATGAAAAATAAATAATGATATATACACTTTATAAGTTTTTATTTACTTTCCTCGAAAGTTTGTTCAATCTTCCAAGATTAGGCTGAGCTACCTAGGTTATCAATGATCCATAACTGCGTTATGGTTGAAGGGTCAACGCCTCATTAAATAACCATTTGTATGGAAAATGATACCTTTTACACAATGTAAACTGTGGAAATCTGCAGTTAAGTTTTCCTGAAAAGAAATGAATTTTCCGCTAAAGTGATGAAACTTCAACCAAAAAAATTATTTTTCAGGAAAGTAGTTCAACGTTCAACTAAGTAATTCTTTTTTGAGAAAACAGTTGCTTTCTTAAAAATTCAAATTGCAGGCAAAGGATCAACTTTCAATCTAGAAGCACGAAGTTCTAACAAAGTATGTGAGTTTACGACCAAGAAAGATGACTTCATCAAAACAGTTGAATTTTTAACCCGAAAAGTGAAATTTTCAACAACAAAAAATTAATTTGCAACCAATAAAGATGACTCTTATACCATAAAAGATAAATTTTCTACCAAAAGACAAATTTTCAACTAGTTACATTAAATGACAAAGAACGAATTCATATCAAAACATAGAATAAGTCAACTTAATCAGCTTTAAAAGTCTAAAGACTAAGTTGTTTACTCCACGTTTGGCAGCTTTCACCTGAAAATTATATAATTTTAAAGTTTTCCGATTATCAATTTGTCTAGTTTCTGAAGCTTTAATTTTGAATTTATTCTCATTATCGGTATTTGCAATGTTTCACGCTCGGTTTCGTTAAAGAAATTTACATTTGATATTTCTTACATTAAATGAAAGGAAGGATGAAGAAAAAGTTGTGAAATTTATAAAGTAAATATTATTTGTATTTCAAAGTAGACTATTAATAAAAAAAACTAATCGCGTGCGTAGCGTGCTTATTATTTTGCCAGTTTATTATTAAACTGTAGAAATTGTTTTAGTTTTCGAACTTATACCTTACGACGGGTCCCGGGCATAAGGTGTATGTCCTAAATTTCTAAATTTTGTTTTATTGACTAAAATTAGTCGTTTTGACCGAACTCGTGTCGCTGTAGAATATTTTGGTCCAGTTCGATTTATGAGTAGGCGGTTGATTCATTCAGGACGTTTCTTGCATGGTTTGATCAATGTTTAACTTAGTGATTATTAGACAAAAAATGTTTGTATACGCAGTTTTATATTACCTTACAATAAATGATATTAGGCTGATAAATTTTTTGCATAGAAATGATGTTAATGAATACTCCAGTGACGTCACTGGTATGTAATTATAATAAAGTCATCTCAGACGCTGACATAGCTATAATAACAGATCACATTGTGTAACACAAGCTTCAAGACATAAGGTTCTTAAAATAATTACATGAAAGAAAAATCTTCCGTAATGTTCTTCCTATTCAAAATATCTAATTCTTCAAGAAACCAATTTAATCTATCGAGTCAATTTTTGACACATATCTATCAAATAAGAATAATCATTTGCATGTAGCAAGTTATGGACCATGCTGGTAAATGGGTTATAATAATAGACCAGAAATAATCTGATGGTAAATTTCTAATCCAGGATATGGACACGATATGCTAGGATTTTCTCAAAATTTTCTATTTTGATTCTTATCCCAGAAAAAACGTTGTACTTCTGCAGTGAAATTTCATTTTTCGGCTTCACCTAGTTGTCGCTTCTGGTGCATCATATGTTGACTTCCCTGGCAAATGTATTTAACTGTGTCAAACATTGTGAAATCGATGAGAGGCAAATGATTCCAAAATTGATATGCGCCAAAATAGGTTCCTGATATTCGAAGCCTAAAAGGAACCGTCTCTTTGGAAGCATTAGTTTCCAGATCCAGATCCAGAACTTCCATAAGGATTCGTAAAAAGTGCTGGATAATAAGCATTTTTAGGGACGCCGTAATATTTATGAAAGGTTTGGAGAGAATCATAATGTTTCTGTAGCTGCTCAGGAGTGATTTCTTTGTGATCCTCAAAATCTCTTGGTGGAGAATGTAGACCCAGCTGGGTAATAGGTCGGTAAACAAAGTCGCGACATTCCTCCAACTCAGCTGACTCATGCAGACTGTTATGGTTTAAATTGATACTTTTTCTCTCCGATTTTCTTCTTCCTGTTTTCTCTGAGATATTTATTGGGTTGTTCAGATCTGGAAAATAAGAGTTTTGGTGGGATTGATATAATTCAAGAGCTTTTTTCTCTGATTCAGGTGGAGGATGAGCCCTATTCATATAATATTGATTAAACACATCGACAGATTTTGGTCTTGGTGACGAATAAGGACCCTGAATCATAGGTCCTCGTATGAACGCATGATATGCTTGCTCCAGTTCTTTACTGTAGGTAGATTTTCTGTTGAAATTGATTCTTTTTGTTTTTGATCTTCTCTTTTCTGGCCCTTCAGGTATATTTATTGGGTTATTCAAATCTGCAACATTGGTCTTTGCTGAGATGTAGACATATGAAGAGCGTTTTCGTTTAATTGAGGTGCAGGGTGAAGCGTTGAACAGTAGTGTTGATTAAAGACATTGGCAGATCCTTGTCCTGGTTGTTCTAGGTTGTATTCAGTCAGATGATTTTCCATCCAGTTATTATCCGACGCCAGAGGCGTATGGAAATCGTTAGGATGTCCATTCGGATAATTTTCTATCTTTATAGTAGCCGAAGCACCTTTAGAAGATGATGCTTTATTCTTTTTGGATTTATTTACAAGATCTGCTGCTTCTGTAAAAAGACAGATATACAGAAATATATACAAAACTTATCATATTTGATCTGAACGATCTTATGGATTTGAACCTGCTGAACCTTCTTGGTGAGAAGATTTCAGAATATGAGGTTGATATCCATGTAAGTCAAGGGCCTGATGCATTTCAGAAATTGTGTTACGTGTCGGAGACGACAAGTCAGTGAGTCTGGAGGTGCCATATGTAGATACTGCCCTTGCATCTTCATCATCATGAGAAGACTTTTTCCCAGACAAGATTCTTCTCAGAAGAACTGAAACCTCTTCTCTGAAAAGAAAAACATAGGAAAATAAAGACAAAACTCATCCCATTAGAAACAAATAATTCAGATGGTGACCGACGATCAACATCTGCTAAGAGTTTAAAACTAGCTTTGAATTCTACCAAAAGATGAGAATTTTTAAAGAAAAGATGATTTTTCCACCAAAAAGATTAATTTTTTAAACACAAGCAGCTGGATGCCAAATTTTCGATTTGTAATACCAAATTGTTCAATCTTTAAACAAAAACAAATAATTTTTAAATGACAGTTGAATTTTCAAACAAGAAGTTTTCTACCGAAAATAATGCATTTTTAATCCAAAAAGATAAACTTTCGATAAAAGTTAAGTTGTTGATGAAAGAAGAAGACTTCCTATTTGAGCAAAGTAGTTCAATTTTCAACTAGGTAATGATTGTATCTTCATTGAGAAAACAGTTGCTTTCTTCAAAATTCAAATTGCAGGTAAAGGATCACCTTTTAATCCAGGAGGACGAATTTTAGATAAAACAGGTGAATTTTCGACCAAAAAAGATGACTTTATCAAAATAGTTGGATTTTCGATCCGAAAAGTTTAATTTGAAAAAAAAAAATTAATTTGCAACAAATGAAGATGACTCTTATACCATGAAAGATAAATTTTCTACCAAAAGACGAATTTTCAACCAGTTGAATTTGATGACAAAGAACGAATTCATAACAAGAAACAGAATTAGTTAATTTTAATAGCTTGAGAGTCTGAAGACGAACTTGTTTACTCCATTTTTGGCAGCTTTCACCTAAAAATGCATTCTAAAATGCGTTTGAAAGTTTTCTGATTATCAATTTGTTAGTTTCTGAAGCTTTAATTTCAAATTTATTTTCATGATCACTATTTAAAATGTTTGACGCTCGGCTGCATTAATGAAATCAAAATTTGATATTTCTCATGTTCAAAGAATTATTATTTATATTTTAATCCAGTCTATCAATACAAAACTGATCGCGTGCGTGGCGTGCTTATTATTTTGCCTTTTTATTATTAGGCTGTAAAAATGATTTTAGTTTCTGAACTTATACCATAGGAAGGGTCCCAGGCATAAGGCTGTATGTCATAAATTTCTAAATTTTGTTTTATTGTCTAAAATCGATCGTTTTGACCTAACTCGTGTCGCTGTAGAATATTTTGGTGCAGTTCGATTTATAAGTAGGCGGTTGATTCATTTAGGACGTTTCTTTCATGGTTTGATAGAGTAAGTAATAGTTCAAAACCACTTTCACATTCAAAAAAATTAAATGCGTTAAAGCTAGACATTCTTATTTTTGTTTATTTTGGGTAATTTGTATAACATTAATGTTCAACTTAGTGGTTATTGGACAAAAAATGTTTGCACACGCAGTTTTATATTACCTTACAATAAATTATATTAAGCTGATGAATTCTTTGCATAGAAATTATGTAAATTACCGCTCTAGTGACGTCACTGGTATGTAATCATAATAAAGTCATCTCAGAACCAGGAAATAGATTTAATAACAGATAGCATTGTGTGAAACAAGCTTCAAGACATCAGATTCTTAAAATAATAGCACAAGAGAAAAATCTTTTGTAATGTTTTTCCTATTCGAAATATCTTATTCTCCAATAAACCAATTAATTCTCTTGACTCAATTTCTGACACATATGTATCAAATGAGAAAAATCATTCGCATATAGCTAGTTATTGACAACACTGATAAATGGGTTATAATAATAGCCCAAAAATAATCTAATGTTAAATTTCCAATCGCGGACATGGATACGATATGCTAGGATTTTCTCGCACAAGAGGCAAATCATTTCAAAATTATTATGCGCCAAAATAGGTTCCTGATATCTTAAACCTAAAAGGAACCATCTCGATAATAAGCATTGTCACGGATGCCGTAATGTTTATGAAAGGTTTAAAGAAAATCATAATTATATTGTGCTTGCATCTTCATCATCATTAGAAGACTTTTTTTCAGTTGAAATTCTTCTAAGAAGACCTGACGCCTCTTCCGTAAAAAAAATATAAAAATATATAGACAAAACTCATCATATCAGAAACAAATGATCCAGATGATTACCCAAAATCTACATGTGGCAAGTTTTACAACCAGGTATGCATTCGATCTCGGATGTTTCCACTTTGTTTGTATATATAATTTTACAAATACGTCAATTAAAACGTCGCGAGTCAAGGAGTATGTTCTATTCCCGCATGAAATTTGAATTATGATAGTAAAAAAGGGTTTCTGTATAAAGCAGATTTTTCAAATAATATAAATGGCCATAACTTCCTCATTCTTCAATACGATGCATTAATATTGAAGTTTAATGGTTTCATCTCGAATTAAGGAATCTCTTCCATTCCTGCATCAATTTTTCATTATTTTAATGAAGAGTCAAGTTATCGTATTCACAAGAAAGTTTGCCATCTACTCACATATCTTACACAAACATCTGGAGAAGTGTTTAGAACATTGTAATATACATTTCTTAATTGAAGAACTTTAATTAAATGAATAGAAATTCTTTCGAATTTATTACCGTCACATAGCTTTCTCTACGAGAAAAAATAAAGGGTTAAAAATTATGATACTCACCAATTGAACTGAAGAAAAGCACGCAGATACGCACAAGAGCACCAAGGGCCTCATCTTTTTTTACCCAGAAAAAATTGAGTAATATAGAATTTCGTCAGGGGCAACTTATGATTTGTCAGGAATCCGCTCGCTGATATATATACTAGTCGGTTTACGTATATGCGTAGATATATGATTGTAAAATAGATAAGGATATTTACACTTGATGAATCTTTATTCACTTTCCTTAAAATCCAGTTCTTTCTTCCAAGAGTACACTGAGATACTCAGGTTTCAAGGTTTCATGACTGCGTTATTTTTCATGAATAATCAAATAAATTTTTAACAAAATTATTCAACCAAGTAGTTGAATCTTCAACTAGAAAGATGAGTTTTCAACCAAGAAAATTAATTTTCTACCAAAAGAAAAGAATTTGTAACAAAATATATGAATTTTCAACCAAATAGTTGAATTTTCGCCTCGAAAGGATAAATTTTTAAGCTTATGTATGATTTTGAAATCAAAAATGGAATGGGTAAATTTTGAGTTAACAAAATTAATTTTTAACAAAAAAAAACCGAATTTTCAACCAAACGATACGAATTGAAAAAAAAAGTTGAAACCTTAAAGTAAACAAATTGATTTTCAACCAAGCATTAGAATTTCTAACCAAATATTAGTATTTTTAACGAAACATGATGACATTGCTTCCAAAATATTAAAATTTTCTACCAAAAACGAGGAATTTTCAGATAAAATACATGAATTTTCAACTGAAAATTGTATATTCAAATTTTCAGCTTATAGAATTAATTCAAGAGGAAAAGAAACGATTTTTTCACAAAATAGTTCAAGTTTTAACAAAAGAAATCAATTCTTGATAAAAAATGAATTTTTATCCGAGAAGGTTAATTTTATACCAAAAAAGATGAATTTTAAACAAAATATGAACATAAAGTTTCAAACAAATAGTATGATTTTGAACTGAAAAAATGAAATTTCAAGCAAATAGTCAAATGTTTAACCTAATATTATAATTTTGTATCTAAACAAGAAGCATTCGTAAAAGAATGTAATTGTAGAATTTTCAATTAGAAAGAATGAATTATTACCTAAAAACATTTCGAATATTTTATTACGATATAGAAAAAAATTCCTTTCGCATCCTCCCAAGGTCAAATACAATTTTTTTTCTCCAGAAACTCGAAGCTGAAGGTTCATTTCACATGTGTGTAAAATTTGAGCTTAGTCGCGTATTAAGAACACATAACAATTACCAATTGTTTATAAAATTTTCATTAAAAATGCGTTTTTGAAACTAATTTGGCTTTTTTGTCTATTTCATTTGAAAGAGAGGATATTTATTTACAATCCATAAAAATTTCACGTGATTATCATCAACAGAATTTGACTTATGATTTTCACAAGATAATAATGTCCGAATTTTTCTGTAACTAAATAACAAACAAAAAAAAGGAATATTAAAAAATCCTTGAAATTTTTTTCGTATGGTCGAATACTTCACAAATATATCATTTATTTCGTAATTTAGGTTTTTATGGAAAATTTTGTGATACGATTGACCTGGTAAGACTCATCTCTCATTACAGATTATGTTGTGTATCATATTCTTCCATGCCTCATAGTCCTAAATTAATCTTCTGTTATGTTTTTTCCATACAACATTTTTTTCTTTCCGAAAAAAGAATGCGATCTTATGACACAATTATTGACACATACGTATCAAGTAAGGATCATTATTTGTGTGCAATAAGATATTGACTTTTTTCATTATAGTCCAAAAGTAGCCTAATGTTCAATTTTCAATTGAGGATATGGAGAGGATATACCAGAATTTTCTTCTTGGAATAATATGGCAGAAAAAATGTTTTGCTTCTCCCGCAAAATGTTATTTTTCGGCTTCACCTAGTTGTCATTCATAGTACCTCACACTCTCCCTGCAAATATATTTAACTGTTTCAAACGATATGAAATTGGACGAAAGGCAAATTAATCAAAACGAAATTATCATTTATCTGCGAATCAAACGATATCCACTAATTCGTCTGCTGATGCGAATATAATGTCATTATAGATGAGCGATTGTTCAGTCAACATTTTGATGATTTAAAGTTGGAATCTATCATGTTCAACAGAATTGGTAGAAAAGAAAACACCATAAACACAATATTGCCAGTAAATATTATCTGCATTAAAAAAAATACATGAAAAACCTAATTTGAAAGCATACATGTTTGAATCCGAAGGTTGTTTACAACAGTATCCTAAGAAACGAAGTTATGTATACGGACACATATGGAAATAAGTTCCGGACATTCCAAGTATTAAAGGAACACTCGTTTTAGAGACATTAGTTTCCACAGTCAGATCCAGAACCTTCAGATTGACCCGAAACAAATGGATGATAAGAAGGATCATCATACTAGCCGTAACGATTATGAAAGATGTAGAGAGATTCATACTGTTTTTTTTTTGTTCAGAAGTAACTTTTTGATTATATTCGGAATGTCTTAGTGAAGCGTGAATGCACTGGCTTTTAAGCCAGTGTCTTCGAATGAGTTCGCAAGGTTTTTTGTTTTAATTAATACTTTTTGTTTTGATCTTCTTATTCCTCTTCCTTTTGTATCCACTGCGATATATAAATCTGGAATATGAGGATTTTTGTGACATTTATACAAATCTAGAGCCCCTTCCTGTGATTGTTCTGGAATCGGAGCCCTTTGGTCATAATATTGATTAACCAAATCGACAGATCTTTGTCCTGGTGCAGAATGAGGTACCGTGATCATAGGTCCTGGAATAAACCTATATATTTCCTGCGTCTCTGTTGAATCATGGCAAGTATTTTTGTTTTAATGAAAATCTCTTGTTTTTGATCTTCTTCTTTCTTGTGTTTTTGGTATATCTGTTGGGTTATTCAAAGCTGGAACATTCGGGGTTTGGTGAGAATGATACAAATAATGATAATTTTTCTCTGATTGAGTTGATTGGTGTACCCCTGGGCCATAATGTTGATTAAACATAAGGAAAAATCCTTGTCCTGGTTGCTTTTGGTTGTATTTAAGCAGACGATTTTCCATCCAGTTATTATGCGGAGCCCTGAGCATATGGACATCATTAGGATGGTAAATTTTATCATTTTGGATCATTCTAGTAGACAAAGCACCTTCATAAGATGACGCTTTGGAACTTCTTGTATCTGTTCAAAAGGTCTGCTGCTTCTGTAAAAAGACAAATATACAGAAAAATATACAAAACTCATATCTGGTCATAATGATTTCATAGATTTTAACATACCGAACCTTGTTGGCGAGAAGATTCTGCAATATAAAATTGATGTCCATGCAAGTCCAGAGCCTGATGCCCTATTGGAGTTGAATTAGGTGTAGAAGCCGACGGCATAGTAAGTCTAGAGGTGCCATGTATAGATGCTGCCATTGCATCTTCATCATTATCAGAAGACTTTTGTTTAGTGAAGACTCTTTCGAAAAGACCTGATGCTTCTTCTGTAAAAATATAATTATATAAAAATATAGTTAAAACTAATCATGTCTGAACCGAACGATCCTGCAGATTGGGACCGAGGATATATAATTGCCAAGTATTTAAACAAATGATTATTATTATGATACTTACCAATTTCACTGAAGAAAAGCACGAAGATCAGGACAAGAGCACCGAAAAGATGCCTCATTTTTTCTGCCTTCATAGATAAAACTGATTATTTTAGAATCTCGAACTAAGCAGCTTATGATTTTTCAGGCTTTCGCTCGCTAATATATATACTTAATAACTTGTTATTTATTTTTCTTGAAATTTTGTTCTCTCTTCCCAGATTCCGCAGAGATACACATGTTTTCAATGTCTCATAACTTTGTTATAGTTTGGTGATAAATTAGATATTGTAATAACTGTTTGTATAACAAATACTACGTTTTAGACAAGGTATATCTGAGATTTTGATACAAATATGTAAAACTTTATTAAAACCTTTTTTCTTAAGCTTTATATATAATTTTCGCAAATTTACTATTTGCTAATGCTATTTGAAAAGTGCTCTCAATACACATGAATCCCCAAACTGAAACGCAGTATATTAAAAAATAAATGTGTGCGTCACAAGAAAAGGGCGCTTCTGAAGTATACTCTATAGTCTTGAACATTCGTCTTTCGGATGAATCATTTCAAAATTTTCATCAGCAATCCACAATAAAATTTGTATATCTAACAATAAATTTTGATATCTTCTTCATTCGTTGATTTTCAATTCACGGTGCTTCTTAACAACGCGATAAAATGTACAAGAATTGTGAAAAATGCGAAAAGTATATAAGGATCATATCAATTTTAATACGTTTTATCAAACTATTCTATTTGAGATAATAATTAAACAATAGAAATATCGCATATTTGTCAACTTTATCAGTGAGTGAATTTCATCTCATATTCTGCGAAATCGTATCTCCAATTTGACGCATTGGACCTCTGTAATATACGATTATTTATTTGCTCATGAAGTTCGAAAATATACATGAAGCATAGGAATTTGAAAATCTTTCATGAAAATATTGCTATGAACTATGCTATACTAAAAGGAGTTCATCATAATTAAGTGCCAGTGAGATTACGAAAACATTTTTCCAAATATAAAGGTGATATGAAAAAGCCTGTCAACACATAATTTGATAGATAAGATTTAAATTGAACATTATTTATTTTAAATTATAATCAATTCCACACAAGAAAAAAAATCATATAAGCTGTCTAAACCAAACATAACTAAAATCAAGAATTGTGTTTTTGTTTGAGACATTCGAGACAGCATCATATCTTAATGACATGGATATTCCCTTTTCAAATTCATTACAATTTTATTTCTATAAATTGAGAAACCATTGTTGTCATACTTCAGCCAATCGCGATTCATAAATTCTGGAACCCAGCTTAGTAGTGCAGCAATTCAGATTGCTGATGCAAAGAAAAATTTTGATAAAACATCAATTTCACTAATCTTCAGAATGTAAAGTTTCCAAATTCGATGTCAAGGTGATTCTTTTGGTTCCATGATGCCTTCGCATTGAATTGGTTTTCATGATTCGAACAGAAAATTTTGTAAGAGTCAGATTTTCTTTCTGCACAATAATCAGTGCCTCCACACAGTAACTTTAGTTACATTTAGTAACTTTTTAATTACCTTTCCTCGCCTCGGGTAATGCTTTTTTCAATAATAATCTAACCTTTTCAATATACCAAATCGATGATGCTAAGAATTCGTTATCTTCATTAACAGATAAAGAAACTGTCAACAGTCACTAGAGATAATATTCACGCAGTGTCGCAATCAAGCAGATTTTTGACAACGATTTATGCCAGAGATCGTGATAAAAATTTTTTTTTAGATAGGATATTTATTTGTTATACAAATATTTATTTCAATGACGCTTGTACCCTAAACTGAAAACAAGTTATAAAACATTAAAAACATTGAAAACCTGGTTATTATATCCTTATCTTGAAAGATTAGGAAAAATTTCAAACAAATTAAATAAATTTTGTTTAAGTTTACATCGACCTGTCTATATTCCCCTTCGCTACCTACAAATGTAGTTAAACGACTAGTATATAATTGGCAAGCGAATTCTTGAAGAGTCATAAGTTTTTTGTTGCGAAATTCTGAACGAGTCAGTTTAATATCCGTAGGAAGATAATGAGGCTCTTTTTCGGTGCTCTTATCCTGACCTTTATGCTGTTCTTTTTTGAACTCGGTAAGCATCATAATAATAACTTGGGGGGTGGACCATTTCGATAATTCTTGAGTTCATCTCATTCCGTTAAAAATTGATATAATTTGTAGAGAATTCAACAAATTGGCTAGAAATCCATTTTTTTCTTTTGATAAAGCTTCTGTATTTTAGTTGATAATTCATCTCTTTGGTAAAAAAAAAACAAAAATATTCTGTTATTTGCTTTGAAAAATATTCCCAAGTTTCCTGAAGTATTACACAATATCCATCAGTATTCTCGAATATTTCCACATATTCACTCGTATTTCGAAGTATTCTGTGAGAATATATTTCTCGTATATGCAAACAGAGAGGGGTCGACCCCTTGTGATAATAATTTTCTTTCGGGATCATTCTACTTAGGGCGCTTGAAAAGCACGCTTTTCGTATGACTTTTTTTCAAAGTCGCTATTATGATAATTGTCATGAAACTTATTAGGCCTAATGAATACACTCATGAACTGAATTTTAAAAATATTTCATTCGTTCTATGCACTTTTTCTATATAAAACCAGCAGGTGAACGTGACACCTCAGAAAGTATGTATGCGCTGTTTATGAAATCTTGGAGATGGATCATCTGCATCAAAAAATAGAAATAGTTTTAGATTCAGTATGACCTTAACTATTGCGGAAACGGCAACTTTTAATATGTATGCATAATTGTCCAATCTAGCCTGTTTACGCTGCTAAAGTAGAATGCTCCCTTAATACTGAGCGAATGTAGATCCTCGGTCAACATGTAGATAGCTGGGTCAGATATGGCGAGTTTTGTATATATCAGCAGTTTTTTTTTACAGAATCATCGAAAAATAGAGAACGAATCAAGATGAAAAAATCCGCTCCTTCTGAAAGAGAAGATGCAAGAAGAATAGCTTTACATGGCACACCTAGACTCTCAACGTCTCAGTCTCAGTCTCCGCCTCAATCTCCTTCTTCAACACAGAATGAAGCTCTCGATTTGCCAGAAACAAAACCTAGGAGAAGGAAAAATAAAAATCAGTTGTCCTACGGTCCTCATGTATCACCTGATGTGCAGCAAATTCACAAGTTTATGGAAGAACGTTTTAACCCGGAGCTTCGACTTCCACCAAAACATTTCCAGGATAATCAAAAACTCACTCGTCCAAAAATTGACAAAGAATATTTAGAATTAGTATTTTTCAATGATCGTTATCCTAGTGATCTTTCCAACTCTCAAATTTCTGGCGGTCATTCAGGAGGTTCTGATCCTTGGTTGAGCCATTTAAAAACTTACCGGAAGCAGCAACAACACACACTTGACAACAATATGGGCGTCTCTAATCCTCACCATCAAAGTCACTATCCCGATAGTCGTCCTAATCCTCACTTTCCTGGGGCTCATTCAGTAGGTTTTGAACCTTGGTTGGGCCAAGAACAACTAAATACTTTCCAGGATCAGCAACATCACACATTTGACAACAATATGATCGACAATAATCCTAACCATCAAAATCAGTATCTCGACAGTCGTACCAATCCTTACTTTCCTTGGGCTCATTCAGGAGGTTCTGAACCTTGGCTGAACCCACAACAACCACATACTTTCCTGGGTCAGCAACATTACACACCTGACAACAATATAGGCTTTAATAATCCTTACCATCAAAGTCATCATCTCGATAGTCGTCCCAATCCTAACTTTCCCGGGGCTCATTCAGGAGGTTCTGAACCTTTTTCAAGCCTACAACAACCACATACTTTCCCGGATCAGCAACATCACACATTTGACAACAATATGGGCGTCAATAATCCTCACGATCAAAGTCATTATCCTGATGGTCATCCTAATCCTCACTTTCCTTGGGGTTATTCAGGAGGTTATTGATCTGGCTAACCAGATTTATACTTAATAAGGAAAACAATCATGTGACTGCCCTTTTACGTTACGCGCAATGCTATTGGAAACAGCCTTATCTAATTCATATACTAATATTTTCTATTTATGTTTTTTATCAATTATGTTCTTTTATGCATCCATTATTCACTGGAAATATTGTATTCGTGGCTTTTTCTTTTCTCAGAACTATGTTCATTATAAAAAAGTTATGAAATATATTTTCTTACTGTCTTGAAGTTCATTTTAAAGTAAGTACATCAATTTCAAAAAATATTGTTGAATCTTTCATCCAAAAAGACGAATTATCTATGAAGTAGTTGAATTTTTAACCAGAAAATATGATTAAAACAAAATTGGTTAATTTTCTACTAAACAGTTTAATTTTGGAATACATTGTTTAATTTCCAACTATGGACATGAATTTTCAAGCCAAAGAGACGAATTTTCAACCAAAAATGTGAATTCTTGACGAAACATAATTGCCATAGTTGAAAATTCAACTTTCTGGTTGAAATATCTAAAATTTTCAAAGGGAAATAATAAATTATGCATTCCGGCACCATAATTATGTATATTTGTGCTTAAGGAAGATGCTCCCTTGCAAATTAAATTGAAACCTTGAATTAATTCATTAGGCTTCCCTAAAGTTGTAAATTAAAAAAATTCAATTTTCATAGTTTGGAACATTTATCTACTAAATGAATCATTCCAAAGTTTCTGTCAGCAATTAAAAATGAAATTTCTATATTCATTATTAATTTTCGATACCTTCTTTTTTCAATAATTTTCTATCCACACATCAATTCGAGAAAATACAAACTTCTCATGATTTTCAATTAAAAAAATTAAATAAAATATAAATTGTTTCAAAAATTAGAAAATGCCTCATACAGAAAATATTATTTTCGAATCATCAAGCTTTACAGGAAATATGGAAAAAATTATTCAATCAATTAGAAATAAGTTTTAAAATACTTTAAAACTTGTCAGTCTTGAAACTTAAAAAAATTCATGTTCTGATAATTACAAAAAATCTCGTCTTTATCATGAATTTCACATATGAAACTGCTATTTTGCATTTTTCAGGGTATTTTCTAGGCACTATGCAAAGAAGCTGGGGCGTCAAATTGATAAGTTATGGAGGGTCAATCATTCTTTTAATATTTTTCAAGTAGTTGATGAAATTGAATTTCCGAATAGGTAATAACAAGTAGTTGTTTTCCTATTTTTCCGAAAACTGAGATTTTCCTATTTAAAATTCCATGTTAATTAAAAAAGCATGAAGAATGTTTTAATATTGATTTAAAGAAAAGAAGACAAAGAATTTGTCTTTCCTGGAACCTCAAAAAATTTTGAAATAGTTTTTTGGACCACCCTATTTCACATTTAAGATTATTATTTGAAATTCGAAAATATCATGTAACATAGATCCTTGGAATTTGAAAATGCGTTACGAAAATAGTGTATTTGAAATAATGGTTATTCAATAGAAATATATGTATTATGTAATAATTTATTATTATTATTGTAATGATTTGATATTTGGTAATGATTGAAAAAATAGAAATTAGCGATTTTATTGTACTAGTAAAATTAGATTTCTCTTTGTTCCCTGGTTTCAAGAAACTTCCCCTTTTTCTCGTTTTTAGCTTGAATGCGAACTTGATTAATAGAACCCGCTACGAACAACCAACTATTTTTTCTTTTAAATATAATCATTTCTGATTCAAAAGTCTACTATTGAATTTGTCATTCCGAAAAAATTTAACTGTTTCATAATTGGTTGAAAGTTGATAGATTTCAGTAGAAAATTCATGTCCTTTGTTGAAAATTCGTCTTTTTTATAGGAAGTTAAGTTTTTCAACTGCGAATTCAACTATTTAATTTCCACATGAAAACTGACCTTTTTTGGTAAAAATTTCAACTATTTTAGAGAGAATTCGTCTTCTTGACTACAAAATTTAACAAATTTGTTCAGTAGCTTTTTCTCCAATGATTGAAAACTCTTTCATTGTTGAAAATTGAATTCTTTCATAAAAAAATTCCTCGTTTTGGTTTGAAAATTCATCTCTTTTGGCAGAAATCTTATCTCTTGAATAAAAATACATCTGTCTTTTTATTTAGAATGAACTTTTTTTGATTGAAATATCATCTTTTACATTTTTTGTTGAAAATCCATCTTTTTTGAGTTTAATTCAACAGTTTTCGATTTAAGAGTTGGGTATTTTTTTTGGTTGAGATATCAACTATTATATTTTTCGTTCAAAACTAATTTTTCTGAATTAAAAATTCAAATACTTGGCTGAAAGTTGAACTTCTTTGTGCGAAATTATTTCTTTATTTTTGTTGAAGATACTTCAGTTTAGTTGGCAATTTATATATTTTGTTGACAATTCGTCTCTTTTGCTTAAAAGTTCAACTATTTTTTTGCTAATAACATTTTATGGATAATAGTACATTTTTTCTTCGTTGTAAATGTACCCAGCTAGTTAAAAATTCTTTTTCTTACGTGTTCTTTTATACGACTTTATCATAAATAAGTATCAATGAGATCCCTTGAACATTTGTTTAAATATGCTCTAGTCGAAGAAGATATTAGTTTCACATGATGTCATATGAATCACTTGAAGGTAATCTAAAAGAGCCTGTCAACACATCTCTTGACAGATAAGCTCTAAGTTGCAAATTAATCATTTAAAATTAATATTGGGTCCACACGGTAAAAAATAATATAAGCTATCTATTGATAACAACAGGTTACTTTTATCATCAACCAAACATAACAAAAATGAAGAATTGTATTTTTTATATGAGATAGCATCACACTTCAATAGTGGAAAAACCGTTTTCTTGAATTCATAAAAATTTTGTTTCTTTAAGTTAAGAAACCATTGTTGTCAAATCTCAGACGATCGCGATAAATACATTTTTTAAGCCAGCCTAATAGTGCAACAATTCAGATTGCTAGCGCAAAGAAACATTTTCATGAATCATCAACTCCGCACATCTTCAGAGTGTAAAGTTTCCGAATTCGTTGTCAAGGAGTTTTTTTTTCGTTTCCACAATGCCTCCACATTGAACTGGTTCTCATAATTAAAATAATAAATTCAGTAAGGTAGTCAAATTTTTGTGTGTGCTATAATTAGAGCTTCCACATTGATAATCTATGTGCGTGGAAACGTTTACACGGACGGATTTGGTCAAATTTTACACTTTCCCGGACATCAAAAATTCAATTTCAAGCTTTCCTTGATTAAATAAAATCGATGGTGATATCACTTTCGTTAGATAGCATATGTATTCGCTGAACAAATGGTTATCCCAATGACGCGTTGACCTTCAAACTATAACGCAGTTACAAAACATTTGAAAACTAAATATTATATCGTTATCTTGGAAGATAGAGGAAAATTTCAAGTAAAATAAACAAAACGTTGTGAAGTGTGTAATCGCTCTACCTATTTTGCCCTCCGCTACCTACAAATGTGCATCCAACGACTAGGATATAATTAGCGATCAGATTCCTAAGAAGTCAGAAGTTTTCTCGTGCAAAATTCTTAACAAGTCAGTTTAATTTTTGTAGGAAAAAAATGAGGTCCTTTTCTGGTACTCTGAGCATCATCTTCATAATGTTCTTTTTTGAAATTGGTAAGCATCATAGAAATAATCCGCGGGATGGATAGCTCCGATATTCCTCGTGCACTCGAGAAATATTCCCACATATCCCCGGGTAAAAATATTTGGTCTTGATGTTGTATTGAATGTCTTCAATATGTCTTCTAGACCATGATGTCTGGTTTCTCTTTCATTATGGCTGTAGCTGTGCCCACAAGTATCTTGTGAACTGTTGGAGATAGAAAGAAATGGACAACATTTTTAGATTCTCATTCCAAAGAACATAATGATTGCAGACAAACAAACTTATCAATACATCAAGAAGAAATACAAATAAGATAAATAATATAAGCATTTTGTAAAATTTAAAGCCGATTGGTGATAAAACCTTTTGGCTTGTCTTCGAGTTATAATTCTCTTGTTTTTTCCAAATTACATAATCCTGTCTAATGACATAAATCAACATGTCAAAAATAGTCTGATTCCTTCTCACGAGCTAGACATACTTAATAACTTAAAATTACCTTGGATTAGTCTTCACACAAGACAAAATCAAGACCAAATATTTTTACCGTTTTCTGTCAATATTACTGGGTATCTCCACATATTGTTGATATTCTTGATGTTCGAAATATTCCATAGCACCCAAATGTACAAATACATATTTTTAAGTATTCCAAAGTATTTTTTGAGAATATATTTTTCGCATATGCTAACAGAGAGTTAATGATAATTTTCTTAATACTTAGAAAATGTAGATCCTCGGTCACCATGTGGATCGCTGGGTCAGATGTGATGAATTTTGTATATATCAGCAACGTTTTTTACAGAATCATCGAAAAATATGGGAAGAATCAAGATGAAAAAAACAGCTTCCGTTGATGAAGAAGATGCAAGAAGAATAGCTTTACATGCCACACCTAGACTCCTAAAGACTCAGTCTCACTCTAAGCCTCAATCTCCTACTTCAAAACAAAACGAAGCTCTTGATTTGCAAGAAACAAAACCTAAGAGAAAAAAAAATAAGAATCCGTTGTCCTACTATCCTCATGTATCATCTGATGTGCAGCAAATGCACAAGATTATAAAAGAACGTTTCGACCCGGAGCTTAGACTTCCACCAAAACATTTTCAGGATAATCAAAAACTCAATCATCAAAAAATTGAGAGAGAATATGAAGAATTATTATTATTTAATGACCGCTATCCTAGTGATCTTTCTGTCTCTCTTTCTGGAGGTCATTCAAAATATTCTGATACTTGGTTGAGCCATTTAAAAACTTTCCACGAGCAGGAACAACACACACTTGACAACAATATGGGCGACAAAAATCCTCACCGTCAAAGTCACTATCCCGATATTCGTTCTAATCCTCACTTTCCTGGGGGTCCTTCAGGAGGTGGTACTGATCCTCACTTTCCTGGGGATCATTCAGGAGATTCTGAACATTCGTTTAATCAACAGCAACATACTTCCCAGAATCAGCAACCACCCACATCCGACGAATTTATAGGAGACTATAGTCCGTACCTTCATCCTCGACTTCCTTGAAGTGTACCTATTCCTTACTCCAATAGAAAGCATTCAGGAGGTAATGGAGGATCTAAGAAACCAGACTAATAATTTAAAAAATAATAATGTAACGCGTAAGCTTTTTTGCGTCACACTGGATTTTATTGTAAATAGCCTTCTGTGATTCAATTATGAATATTCTTAAATTTTTTTTTTATGTAATATTCTCCTAAATAAATACATTATTAACTGAAAATATTGCATTCATAGCGTTTTCTTTTCTAACACCTGCGTTCATTATGATAGAGTAATTTCTCAAAATAATTTTTTATAATCTTGTTTTTATTCTTATTGTAGAGACTTGTATATTCTGATTACTTGCATCAAAATTTTTCTGATTCAAATTTAAACATATTTTTACATATTTTTGATGAATAATTATATGTTTATATAAATTGATTAAACAATATGTTGTTGTTTTTAGCCATTTTCTCTTAAATTAAAGTTAGCAAGTCGTGGTCTTTTCCGATGTTTTTGACTTATTTTTTAGTTTTCAATCACAGTGGGATAATAGTAATTTCGAGTTTCATGAAATAATTGTTAAAAAAGTGTACGATGATTTTTAATAATATTATATTTGAATAATACTAGAAAGTATTGTGCGTTACTGTCTAGAATTATTGTAACAGCAGATAGTATTTAAAAATTATAAATTATATGAATAATTATGTTCAATAACTTGCATTAATTATCACTTGCCTGAGAGAAAAGTGGACGAGTTAAAAATTTCAAAAAAACACCGCAACTATCTAGCATTAGTATACGAGCAGATGGTCATAAGCAATACTCATTTGTTTAAATAATTAGGTTTGTGAGATTGTATTAACTACTACCTAACTCTAAGAAAATAGTGGACAAATTGTTTTGAAAAATCATATAAAGATGAAATTATAAGTAGAAAGTAGTTCTTTATGTATCATAAACAA
>JAABKJ010006784.1:0-21586 GCA_011634705.1 Andricus grossulariae
TGACCGGAAATCAGTAGACCTGGTGTTCGAATCCCAGCGGAGTGAAAGGAGAAGATCTTTTTTCTGAATAAAATTTAATCCAAAATATTTTGTTCTAATCTCAACGAGATTTAATAAAAAATATATAATATAGACGCTTTAATTTAGTTACACATAAAAATACAATATACAACTATGAAAGCTAGTTAATAATTATCCCCACAATTCATAGAAAAATTCCTATTCAAAATGACCAAAGATTTGCCATTATGATTAAATATCCCTTTCTAAAAATTTAGTAATGATAGACGTTGAGGATATTTAAAAAACAATGTATAATAAGAAGCGGAAAGTGTAAAAATTACGTAATCGGTCCCTCTATATTATAAAACCATTAATAATTATTTAAGAATAAGGGGGAGTACACATATTTTAACGCTCACAAAGTGTACTATAGGAGGGAGGTCACTATGGTTTTGTAACACGTGAAGCTCCTCTGATCAAAAAATAAAATTGAAATGCGTGTGAATGCATTAAAGAAAAGTCTTACCGACACAAAAATATAGTTGGTTATAAGGCCGCCGTATAAGTAATCAATTAAGTTAATGTGCCGTCTAAGCTAATTGTGAAATTATATCAATGTTCTAAGATTTTAAGAAATGTCTACAGAATTTAATCAGAAGTATTTTAATACAATTAGAAAATTAATTTTTTTGAACCAAAATAAAGAACTGTTTTCTTGGATATATATGAAAATTTGGTTGTATCGAACATATTTTGGTTGATTTAACAAAATATTTCATCGAACCAACACAATTTTTTTGTTGAATCAACCAAATATTCCATCTACTAGAAAATTTGGTTAAAACAACCAACAAATTTAGTTAAGCGAACAAAATATTTTGATATCTATATAATAACAACCATCTTCTATACAAGAACTAACAAGAATTTTGTTGATTCAACCAAATCGTTTTCTGAGTGTACTAGTATCAAATAGTTTCAGCACATTATTGATTCTTCGATTGACTATTATATAAAACTCCATTCATATTTTGTATCTGAAAATTGAAGGGGGGGGGGGATTAGCTTTACTTTCACATGATATTTTAAGGGGAGCGGGGTCAGCGAAATTTTACAGAGGGAGGGAGGGAGGGTAAAAAATCACTAAAAATTGCGTCGCACGTACATCACCATCGGAAATTGTCGGTACGAACAGCGCGAGTACTAGTAAAAATCACTTCTCACTTTAAAACGTGCCAACTCGTTAAAAAAAGGAGAGAAACTTTCTTAAAATACCTTTGGAAAACTTATTAAATTCTGCGTCGAAAGAACTTTGATAGAGATACTTTTGACCTGTTAATGAGACTAGACCACGTGAGAAATTAAAAAAAAAACATGTTAGACTTTCTCGAATTTTGTAGCTCGACTTCAACTTGTGACATGACCTAGGAAAGTAGTAGAAGAAATCTGATACATAGGCTGCAGCCTAGGATGGCAAAACGACAGCAAAATTTGATAACAAAATATCTTACTGTGAATTCAAAAGTAGTTCAGTTCTGTTAGCCTAAGGGCGGCAAATCTCTGTTAACCTAGGGACGGCAAATGCCTAAATCAGCAACTGGATTTATAAACTTATTTTGAGGTAAAATAAAACTACTGTTCCACCAAAAAGTAAAGATCTAAATGAAAAATGTATAGTACAATACTGGCTTTGCACGCCAAGCACAAACCATCACAAGTTTTAGATTTTTGACATTCGCATTTTGAAAAATTTTAGATTTGAAAAATTATTTTGAGAAAAAAACTAGATATTCACCAAAAAATATGGCCCTGCGTGAAAAGTGTATACGACAATAATATTTTGCATTCCTAGCACAACCCAGCACAACTTTAAGATTTCGCATTTTTTACAGTTTGGTTTTTAATGTCTCCAGAAATGTTTTTTGTAAATATTGGTTCAAATTTTGACTTTAAAAAAAAATCTTTTACGGAACAATTGAGCACAAGCCTAGCGCTATTCAGCACAACTTTTTTTTTGTTTGAAAAAACAAAATGGCGGTGCTGGCCCGGAAAAGTTTTTTTTTTCAATTTTGGCTTTAATTTTTATTTTGTCAAAAAAATGTGCTCCACGATGGATTACAAATCTATTACAATTCAGCACAACTTTTGTTTTCTCGAAAAAACAAAATAGCGGTGCTGGCCCCGAAAAAGATTTTTTTGAATTCTGACTCAAATTCTAATTTTTTAAAAATAAAATTTAAAGTTCGATTCAACACAAACCTAGCACAATTCAGCACAACTTTTGTTTTTTCGGAAAAAATGGCGGTGCCGACTACTTGGACATAAAAATACTGCCATCAATTTTTTTATTAAAAAAAGTTGTTTAGAGACAAACCAAACAATACAAATTTAAGGCTACAGAATTTTATTACACCCGAAAAGTATTTGCTATTTATTGAGAAATAACCTCTAAATTTTATAAAACAAGAAAAAATATTAATGGAGATGTTATCGACTCTAGAACACGTAAATTTGTTATTTAATTACAATTAATGGTTTGAACTGGCCCCAAAACATTTTTATCTGTAATTTCATCTCCAGTCTTATTTTCAGCAATTAAAAATTTAGTGAAATCGATAAGAACCTCTGTAGGCGAAACTTATAAGAACACAGTATTGCACCGAGATCGACCCTAATTCACTAGTTCACATCTCTTTCAGGTAAATGATGAATAAAAATACATTTTAAATTATATAAACAATCTTATTTCAAAGTAGGCAGAAAGGTCCAGCTCAAAATTGAAAAATGATTTAGTATTTGGTTATATCATTCTATGGTGAAAATAAAGGGACCCATATTTTATAGTTAATTCAAACATGTTTATTTATTACATTAATTTGAAGATTATTGTGTATTCTCAAAAATTGACAGAAATATTTTTCAAAATGCAGTATTATTGCTCTATCAATTTGTCCCAAAAAACTGTTTAAAATTAAAAAAAATGAAAAAATGGTGGCTGTACCTTTAAAGTGGTTGGATGTGGATTGTCCTAAATCTATTGCTCTTTTGTGATATTTAACATCGTGTACGAGAAAAAATAAAAAAAGTGAAGCTTACCAGAAAATCTTATTTATTTTTTGTATCAAATTTTGAAAACGTGAAAGGAAGATTTTCAGAAAATCCCCACCTTTTAATTTTTTACAATATTTTTGAAAAGTTTCTGCTAATATAAAAAAGGCATCCTACGCGGAAAAAATGTATATCTCAAACAGGAAAATACTGAAAAATAAAATCGATAAAATTAAAATATATTGGAATAAAGTAATTTTTGTTTTCGAAACAGACAGCTGTATCCTTAATTCAAGGATTTTCTTCTTTGAATAAGTTATGCGACTTGATGATTTTCAGATGTCATACCAAATCCAAACTTCAGTTACAAATTTTCAGTTAGTAACAAATACGTAGACGTAAAATAAGTTTTAATCATAGTTTCAAAAACTTGAAAGAGTTAAAAAACTAGTTCCGCTATTGTTTTCTCTTGTTATCATTTTAAATAGGCCCTTATAATCTGTGTAATTGTAAGGTAACATATGAAATCAATTATAAATTTCAAATCTCTGTTAAAGTAATCCTATTTCGTGAGCGCCATATTCAGAGTGTTCCAACATTTTTAATTCGGCTATATATTATTTGTGTTCTAACAATTCATTACTTAATTCATTCAATATATACTGTTACTTCATTTAGCTAACTGCGTCTTTATTGGATGGATGTTACTTTATAAAAAAGCAAACACTCTGCTGAACTTCTAAAATAAAAATTCTGCTGTAATTCTGTAAACATTCTGTAAAATTCTGCTGCAAATCAATGCTTTAATAATTTTACCAAATATCGCGAGTTCGTTTCTAACAATATTTGTAGCCAAATAAAGGATAGATATCGCTGGTTTGGCTCTAAATTTTTGCCGTATATAAGTTTTATGCGGACTAAACCTTTTTTGAAACCAGAAAACTTTTTTTATATAATTTTTTTTCTCTTAAACGATGTAAGTTATCACAAAAGAGTAAGCGAAGTTTTATGTAAAAATTTTCTAGATGTTTCAATTTTCATCCAGACATTTTTTGGTTTCTTTCATTGTTTTCGAGAAAAATGCAAAAATTATATTTTTCCAAAGTAATTTTTTTTCAATTTGAAGCAGTCGTTTACCAAGCATGAAACTCACGAGATATGTAGTAAATATTGCCAGCCATTTCTAAAAAATTAACAATGTTTGAAAATGGGTTCATGAAAAAATCCACTTTTAAGAATTTCATAAAAACGGTTGCCATTTGGTCACTTTTCAAATTTTACACAGATTTTGTGATAAATTAAAAGAACAATAATTCCTATGTCAAATAAAAGGAGAAAATCTCAAATTCATACGCTTGTTCGTAAAATACTGCATTTTGAAAAATATTTCGGTCAATTTTTTAGAACTCGCAGGTAAATACCAAATCATTCTGATACCGTGACCTAGACTTTTCTTGGAATTTTGCCTGATTTTAACTGGATGGTGTATTTCAAAATTCAAGATTTTTTTTGTCACCCAGAATAAATATTTTAAATTTCTTATTTTTGGAGAATATTCTCTTCGTATTGTAGAAGGAATCCTGTGCATATCAGGCAAATTGTTTAGGGATCATTTCAGACCATGAATTATAATTAAATTACCTTATGGCTCATTCCGCAATATTTAAAAAAATTATTTCTAGCACTGAAAGAATTTCTTAGTCTTAAATTTATATTTTCAAAAATTTTAAACTAGGAAAATTCATTTTCAGACCTAAAACGACCAAAGGTACCTCTAGGCAATTCATTTTTAAATATAAGAATATTTATGACACTATTTTTTCAGCAAAAGGCAAAAATTTAGGCGGTAGCGTTTGCAAAATTCAAAAACCCACATTTATTTGGGGCACCCTTATATTTAGGTTTGAGAAAAACCTATGACCCTAAGGGGGCGTCCATAAGTCACGTGAAATAAATTGGGTGGGAGGGGGGGGGGTCGACAAAAATGTCATGGTCAAGAAGTTGGGAGGAGTGTAGTTGTTTCAAATCGAAACTTGGGGGGAGGGGGTAGAAAATGATCTAAAAATCTATCACGTGATTTGTGGGCGCTCCCTAAGTTATTTTGATCTGGGATGGTTAAACACTAGCTTTAGAATAACGATGGATGGTCGTAAATTCAGACATTCACGTTTTAATGTCCTATTGCAGAAACGCATCAACGTAGTTGTCTTTACATCATACATAAGATTCTCTAGAAAGTTATAACTTTTGACTATAAGCATTTCATTATTTTTGAAATGTTTTGAACTTTGTACATTACCTCTAAAAAGGTTCTCCTGAAAAACATTTGGATTTAAATGTAAGTTTTCTGTTTTAATTTTTCAACATTGATTTCATTTCAAATATTTTTACACACCATTGAAGTAAAGCTGCAAAAGTAACCTTGGAGAGAATCAACCATGTAGCTGTTGTCGTTGAGAGTGCATAAATTCTAGAACATTGATAGTGTATATTGGCACTTCCTGGTAGTAAAAACATTATGATTTTTTTATTAAATGTAATATATATTAAAGATATAAAAATATATATGTGTACTCGAAAATTTCTGAGATGTGATATGAAGGGAAAGGATGTTACCAAGTAAAGAAATTTTAGTGGTAGCTTTGAGTATATAAATTTTAATACGTGACTGACAGTTTTATAGGATCAAGTTAAAAACAGTAAAATAATAGCCTCTAAGTTAATAAAAATACGTATAATAAATGAAAAATTGAATCCTGAAAAATATTGAATTTGAAATTGTGTTACTACAATTTTTTTATTACAGAGATTCCCATTTTTGGGATACTCGTTGCATGAAATCGAATGAGCGATGATGGCAGTATATACATTTTTTGGTGCACACATTCAAAAACGCGAATTGGTCATATTTCTCTTATTAGTACAATATTGGGTATCAATAATTTCAAATTAATATTAGATTAAAAACTACAAAATAAGAACGAAAAAGTACATTGGAATGATGTTTTATATATTGTGAAGGTAATAACTACCATAACTTTTATTTTGCATCTTAAAGCTCATAATACATATATCAGTAGAAACGGCAACTTACGACCAGACAAAAAGAATCTGAAATAAAAAAAAATGCATTAAAATTGATGTTTTTACTTTATATTAAACTCGAAATTATTTATTGAAATATTTTTTACAATACCTACTGATTTTCTAAATTACCGACAATCGGTGGACCTTTTTAAGTAGAAATGGGAAGTTATGGGCAGCCAAATAAAGTTTCCTGTATCCATGTAATGTAAAATTACTTCAAAAATGGCGAAACTTTCTTTTAGTGAAAATTGAAATTTACGATCAGTCGTAATTAGCTTTTAACCATTTCATTTACATTTATTTTCCTTTCTTTCTCCATTTTGAATGTTGAAAATGAGTTTATATCTTCCATTAAAAAAACCTGTATTTTGAACTGATATGTGTGAAAAGGTTGGTTACATCTCGTTTAGATTTTTATTTGCAACTATAAATGGCGATTTATGAATGCAAATAATGGGCACAGTTCAAAGTACCTTTCATGGTTTAATTTCACTACATTTTTGTGAATATTTGATAAATAACTTTTTATGCATTAAAACATTTATATTAGTAACATGTTTATCGTTTATAGCCAGTATTGCTATTGTATGCTATATTGCTATTATTTTCCTTAATATAAAACCTATTTTGCTTAATCTATTTTCTGTACTATTCCCCTTTTTGTATCATTCATAGGCAACCCTCCTCAAATTTCCAACCTCATTGATCAATAAAAACCACCCTCACCAAATCAGACTAATGCCATGACTCAACGAAGCTTCTGGCGAACAATTTATAAAAGAACTCCGCATGGTCCTGTATACTGTCCATTGCAGTGAATGATCATTAAAATGCTTTTTGGCAACAATTCAAAAGCCTTTCTGGAGTATAAAAAAAAAATACTGAAAAGAAAAACACTCTTTATAAAGGCAAAATAGTTTTTGGAAAATTACCATAAGTTGATTATTCTAAACGAATTAAAACAATTTCTGAAAAATAAAAGTAGAATCAGTCTTGCATAATTTTAGTTTAGAATTAAATTTATTTTGATAATTGTGGCAGGAATTTAAGTTTTTATATCAATAAAAAATATTTTTTCATTTTAAAACAATATCTCACTCCAAATTTCATTAATGTGAATGGAGCTAATAAATAATTTGCACTGCCAGAAAGAAGTATAGGGTAATTACTTTTTGTTAAAAAAGCTCCTAATTTTTATCATAAATCAAGTAATTTTTTTTTCTTGAAAACACCATGAAGAACCTTAAAAGTCTATGTTCATTTTTCTTAAATTAACACTTTCTTTATTTTTGAATTTCACAGAAAAATTAATAAAATTTTCTTAATACTTACGGATATTTCACGCAAAACTTATATAATAAGCCTTATATTATTTAGAAACCTCAATCATTTCTTAATTTTTACTGGGATACGTTTTTATAAAGAATTGACAAAAAACAATTTACTTTCAGGTAACCCGGCACAGAATTTTGGCATCTTTCTGCTATTTTGAGAAAAAAATTAGCATCTAATCAACAAAAAATCCAGGCATCTCGTAACAAATAATCCCATTTTACCGTTTTAACTATGTAGAGCGCGTTTTTATTTACTAAAACAATTTATTAAGTGGGCCTGAAGCAAATCCAAAATTCGTTAGAAATAACTACTAAGCGTCCCGGAAATATTTTTTAAACAGTTTCATAGTTCATGTTTGCGTAGATTGGCCCTTCTCAGGAAATTTTTAAGCAAAATGTCTGAAAGAAAAATTAAACTTGACAAAATTCTGAGAACATTGAAAAAAATGAACTTCTAACTTTACAATAGCTGCCGAGCTATAATCCTTCAGTAACTGAATTTTTTCAAGTGGATGAAAAATCAAATTCTGAAGTTTGCATCTGTACGTTGTAACTGGATAATTTCACATAAAAAGGTTCGGTTTATTAATTAAAGTAGAAGTAATTCCATTAATTCTAAAAAAATGGTCTAGCCCTAATAGGTCATGAGTTATCACCTCCCAAATTATAGTCATTAGCTGCGAACAAACCTCTCTTATCTCTCCTATAACCTTTTCCTTCGAAAAAATCTGTCGTTATATTACAAAAATTTACTTATGATCGTAAGAATTTTGGTGACATCTATATGCATCTTTAACTCTTTAGAAATATAAGTTTTTATTTGGCGTGAAAAATTTATAAATAAATCGACGCAAGCGAAACAGTTATTGTCAAGTGGTGATAATACTGGAAATCATAAACAAATAAGGATTTTTTAAGTCGTTCATTTCTTTCTTCTTTTCCGGTATGGTAAACACAGTAAACATAGAATAGTTTCTAAAAAATATGTTTAGAACGTCACTCGTTCCTAATTAATTTTAGTTATCTTTATTTTTTCTATATTAAAGTTGTTTATTGTAATACAATAATTATCATTTGATTTATAATTGTTATCAATAATGTTTAAGCAATTTCCAAATGATTAACTCATAGTTTATCCTTCATTTGCTGTCAACGACAAATCTTCTAGAGGCCGGTTTCATAAAATGCATGCACAAAATTGGTAGTGTGGAGGATATTATTTGAACAATTTTTAAACAATTTATTTTTGTTACGCGATGTGAAATTCTGTGTATTTATAAAAACGTACAGATGCATATATGCCATCAAAATGCTTAAATGCGACCGCAAGTAAATCTTTTAATACAGACAGATGTTTCTAAATGAAAAGGGTGAAAGTTCCGTGGTCATAACTCATGACTAATAGAAGCTAGATGATTAAACTTTGCTCGAATTTGCGCAAAATGTCCTGCTCTACAACTTCTTATACAGCGTCATTAACGTTACTTTATCCGGAAATGAGCAATTTCGAATAAATTTATCACGAGTAGTTGCCCTGACAAATGGGTAAAAATGGTCAAACTTGTGAGGTTATAACTCATAACCTATTGGGGCTCGATCATTGTTTTTCTTTATATTACAGGAGCGTCCATTAATTGCACTGAAAAAAATTATGTTGAATCAAAAGTGCCGGTGCTATTGAATCCCGCGATATTAATACAATAGTTTCTGTAAAGAATCTAATATATTTTGCTTTTAGTAAAATATTCGGACTTTTCAATCATAAAAATAGTACTATAGATCAACACGTTGACCGTACTATGAAAGTAAAGCATATAAAGTTGAGGAAAATAAATGCAGATTTATTTAAAAGAAAATGATTATTCAAAGTGATGAACATATTTTTGTATCCATAGAGTATCTTATAAATTAGTAGAAAAAATTAATTCCTTCGAACAAAGATATTTCCGATTTGTTAGTATCTGCGTTAGATGCAACGAATAGCACATTCGAATACGTTCAAAAGCATATCCTATAAAATCTACAGCATCTGCGATAGAAGCAGAGAAGGAAGAATGTTGTGTCGACCGTATGTTATATTATTAGGTTAGAATATATATTTCTTCAAAGGGTAAAAGTTTTTAATATGAAGAAGAATCTTGTTGTGTTATACATAAATTTATATGATTACAAAAATTACATAATTCTCTTAAATGCATAGTACAATTGTACAAAAAGTATAACATCTTTTTAATCTATAATATATTTTTCATGGTTCATGAGTGTATACAAATTTATATTAATATATTTTTAAATCTCCAAACAACTTTCGAACGCCTTGAAATTAAGCTGGAAATCTGTACAAAAAGCACTAAAACACATTCAATAAAATAAATTAAATACGCAATGAAATAAATAAAATACGCAAAGATAGAAAATAATTTATGTAAGAATTAATTTTAAAAACATGTATATTATTCTTGGTATACAAGTAATTATTAAATAAATAATCAGAAAAGGTTATTTCGAATTCTCTAAAATTGTGTATTTTGAAACACTCTTTACTTTTCGAAAGTAATAATTCAGTAATAACGTTTATTGTGAATTATTGTTAATATACTAATAACGCCTGATTTGGCCGTGAATTCATTAAAAAATTTTATAAATCACTTACAATTTTTTAAGTCATGTGAAAATTCTTTGAAATTGTTTTGAATTCCACAAATATTGTACATAATCTCTTCAAATTTCTTTAAAACTAGGCATTACAACACTTTGTCGCCTTAAAGTTATACTACGCCATGTTCCTTAACTATCAAATTGAGAAAACGAGGTTCAAAGTTTAACCATATTATACTCCATTAACATGTTTTTAAATCTCAAAATAAGTTCTTCGGCCTAAACATGGCGTAATACGAGATACACAAATTTAATTTTCTCTTATAATTTTAATACGCCAGGTCCACACAATATTTGTGATTAAACTATTTATAATAAAAATGTTAAGTACAAAGTCCAACAGAATGATAGTTTACATTATTCTGTTTATTGCATACCTCAAATTACATAAATTATTCTCACATTATTGACTATCGAGTAATATTTCGATGGTTCTACTTTTGAGGTTCCACATATTTTTTGAATTGTTATCTCTTAAATTGAATTTAGGTTGGTAATATAAAATATGCGCTACGAAGTTGGCATTTTTTCACTTAGACCAGTAAAAAAAGAGGGCATAGCGTAATGCAATTCTGAATTTTATTTAATGTTACTATTTTAATTAATAATTTCAATAGCTTAGAGAATGAACTTAAGCGAAAAATGTATTTAGAAACAAAGTTTAATACTTCTTGAGCTTAAAGATAATATTGGTTTCAAATTTTCAAAAAGTGAACATAGCGTAGTATAACTCTAGGATGACGAATTTAAAAACTGTCAAAATCCTTGGAATCGCTTGAAATCTTAAAAATTCCGTAAAAATCCCTTATAATCCGTTGGAATTCGTAGGAATTCCATAAATCCCTAAAAAATCCCTGAAATCCCTTGAAAATTTAATCAAATCTTTAACATTCATGGGAATCTTTCCGAATCTCCTGAAAGTCTTTACAATATATTAAAATCTTTCAAAAACCAGAAAAATCCTGGATAATCCATAAAATCCTTTATATTGTTCGGGAGACCTTTGAAATTCCGTGAAATCTTACGAAATCCACAAAAGCCGTGAATCTACTTTGGAATCTTTTAAAATCTCTTCAAATCTTATGAAATCTCTTTAAATCCATCAAAATAAGTTGAAATCCTTTGGAATCTCTTTAAATCCCGGCAAATCTTTGAAATCTCATTAAAATCTCCTGATATTCTTTCAAATTCCTGAAAATACTTCATTATCACATAAAATACTTTCAAATCCCGTGACTTATTTCAAAATCTTTTGAAATCCAATAAGAACTCTCGAAAAACCTTGCAAATTCTTGAAATCTTTGAAATATTTGAAATCCCATAAAAATCCTTTATAATCCTCTGAAATACTTAAAATCTCTAAAACTCGGTTAAAATTCTTGATATTCCGCTCGAAATTCAAAATCATTGAAAACTCTTAAAAATATCAAAATACATAGAAATCTTTTGAAAGCCATTAAATATCCTACAAATCCCTCAAAATCTTTCATAATGTTCCAAAATCCTCGAAATTCCATTAAATCTTTTGATATGTTTTGAAATCTCCTGAAATCTTTTCAAATCTCTTTAAAAGCCGCCAAATCTTCGAAATCCCATTAAAAACACCTGATATCCTTCAAAATTAGTGAAAATATTTCGGAATCACATCAATGCTTTAACATCCTTTGAAATTTCGTAAATTTTTTTTCAAAAATTTTGAAATCTCTTAAAATCCCTTGAAATCCGCGGAAATCTTCCTAACTCCTTAAAATTCTTCAAAATCTGCCAAATCCTTCGATATCTCTTAAAACCATTTGAAATTCAGTAAAATTTATGGAAATCCGATTAAACTCCTTCAAGTATCCTGAAATCTTTTAAAATCATATGAAATCTGAGAAACCTCTCGTAATCGTTTGGAATCGTTTGAAATATCCGAAACCTTTTGTAATCCCTTAGAATCGTGCTTGCAGTGAAAATAATTGATATAATTTTTAAATATTATTGAGAATGAATATAATATCTTACTTTACTTTACGTACTTTGAAGGATCATAACTCGGCAGCTACTGAAGATAGAAGGTGCGTTCTTTGTTTTAGTTTTTTCAGAATTTTATTTAGTTAAATTTTGCTGTTTGAAATTTTTGCTCTAAAACCTAATAGAAAGGTTCAATATACGCGAACACGATTTTCGGAACTTGTTTTAAAATTATTTCCAGCACCCGTAGTTGCCATGCCTAGCAAATTTGGAATTTGCATCAGGACCACTAAATGAACCGATTTAGCATATAAACGCGTTCTACCTAGTTAAAACGGTTAAAAAACTACCAGATAAAAAGATACCTGAGACGAGCTTGTCCATTCTCAGACAACTAAGTCAAATAAAGCTTATCTGACGTTAAAAATATAATCTCAATGCCACGTTATAATAAAATCCTCTTATTTCGGTTTCCAGAGTACCTACCTGCGTTTACTGACATAAGCGCATTTAAGAAAACCTAGCAGAATAAATATTTATATTTGATGAAATGTCTACTAGGTGGGACCTTGTTGCTGGAGCACGTACAGCAAACACAGGGACGCACAAACGACCCTTGATATAATTGACAAGCTGGATGTGGACGGTGAGAGGCTTAGCGACGAAGAGATCGCTCAACGCTTCGGCTACGAGGATGAATTTTCTACAGGAACAATCACCAGATGGCAAAAGTTCCGATGTCGTCTTTGGGCCATTTTTGATGAACCTCATTCGTCAACAATGGCAAAATTTATAGCTTCTATTTCCATAATCTTCATTTGTCTCTCAGTTCTCTGTTTTTGTCTCAAGACTAACTACAGTCTGACAATCAAGGATGCAGAGTACTTTCATTCAAATATCACAAGACAAAAGAAGGGGGAAGAAACTTTATTATGTATTCTACTACATTGAGCATGCCTGCAATGCCTGGTTCACGCTGGAGATCATCATCCGCTGTCTTGTAGGTAGATTGGATGAGTATATTATTTTTTTATGATTACATATTATGGGGTGTTATATTACAGTCAATGCGATGTGGAGAAGTTATGTAAGATGCCTAACAATTTTTCCCCTAATCGAATAATATTTAGAGGTAACTACATCCCCTGGGCGCCTATTTGAGATTTAAGAAGACTTCTTCCAAAAGATAATATAGCTCGGATAGTGAAATCATGATTTGAAATGGCAAATGGAAGTAAGGCAAGGGCACCAATTACTGAGGGAGGCCATTTATCGAGGGATTACTGAAAGAAATGTTTGGTTGGGATAACTAATGAAGTAGTAGGGCCAACTACTTTAATTTCTAATATATGCCGCTGCCACTTAAGTGGCTGTGATTACTATACCATTCTTATCTCTAAGAATGGTAATAGTTGTCCTTACTACTTTACATTTTGTTGCAAAAATTCCGATGCTAGATAGCTATTTTCAGGTTTGTTGGACTTACTACTTCAAGTAGTAGGTTCTACTATTAAATTAGTAAGCGTTACTATTTAATTAGTAACACTTGGAATTGAATTAGTATATTTCTGAGTACACCAAAGGGGTTAACTACTCGGATTTTTGGTGTACACTAGATTGCAAGATTGCAAGCTTGCATGGGATTGCAGAAAATTGCAAAATATTGCATGAAATTGCAAAATATTGAATGAATTATAGGAAATTTATTATAGAAATTCATTATACAGGAAACAATTGTAGGATAATCAGCGTTGGAATTAATAACGCACATATATTAAAAGAATGACTGTAAAAATTACAGAAACTAAAAAGGAACGATCTATTTCAGACGATTTATAATTTCATATGAATATATGTACTTCAAAATACCGATTCTGAACAAATAAACTTTACACAGCAAAGATTTGTGAATTCCCTCAATATCTTCAAAATCTCTTGAACTTTTATTTTAATCCATATGAAAAGCTTTTGGAATCTCTCAAAATCTCTCGATACCATTGGAAATATTTACAAATACTTTAAAATCTTTAAATCTGTTAAAATCTGTTGAAAAACACTGAAATTTGTAAAATTCTTCAAAATCCTTAAAATAATATTAGATCCTATAATTCCTGATCTTCTCTGCTTGAATGTTTGAAAGCTGTCGAAATCTCTTAAAGTAAAATTTAATTTATTCCGTAAAGTATCAATCATTCCAAAGCCCTTGAATATCAATTAAATTAAACTTATTCATCAAAGTTCTTTCAAAAATCTTTTAAATCCCTATAAAACTTTGAAATATTTTGAAACACTACAAAATTTTTTGAAATCCCTTAAAATTTGTTTATATATCTTAAAACCCTTCAGAATTTCTTGAAATCCCTTGAAATCTTTGGAAAACGTAAAAATCCATTTAAAAAAGTATAAAACATTTGAAAGCCCTTAAATATTATTCAAATTAAACTTCCTTCTAAAAGCCTTAAAATCCGTGGATACGTTCGAAAATCTTTGAAATTCCGTAAATTTTTTATGAATTCTGACCAGATCGCTGAAAATTAATGGAATTTCGCTGGAATTAAAATTAAAATGGCACATTTAAAATGGCTAGTAATGATAACTATTAAAATTTATATAGTTTCAACTCTTGAAAGGAAAAGTATATCATTCATCAAAATTCAATTGCCCCTCAATGAGAGTATATAAACTTAGAGAATTCCTATTAAATCAAGAAAAACAAACTTATGAAAAAAATACGTAATTCGAGCGATGCGTGGAACCTTCAAGATTTTAGCTAAGTAACCTAATCTACTTCTATCCACGAAGTTTTTAAATTCATATGGAGACCCACGAGAAAATATTTTGTTGGAAAACGATTCGAGAATTCACAGTTAATTTTTACTGGGATTCCATCTGGATTTAATCTGAATTTTCCCTTTTTTAATTTTCCCAAAAAGTAGAAACTTTGACGCCTCTGCCATGAAAAAATTGGGTTAGTTTACGTAAGAAGTAAAACCTTTTATTTTTGCTGTCAATATTGAAATAATGAATTCTCCACACAAAAAATGCAAAATCATACTGCTAAACGGCACGTTCCGTGACAGTTATCTATATTACCGGTGAACGATAAGACAAGCTTCTTCTTTACCACTTGATTCGATCATGACGATATTAGTTATCAACTGTTCGTAACTACTTATTTGCTGCCCGTAACTTAGCATGCTTCAGAACTTTGAACGTTCGTTATGTGATACTGCAGTGTCATAGTTATATTTCTAAGTTGCAAATACTTTTTAAAATTCATCCATTCATTAATTTATGTGATTACTAAATTTTTTGAATTAAATGTTTCAAACTATACATTGTTTACATCTCTAGGTTACAAATTGCATATGCATCAAGTTTTATTTATAATAATAATTAATAATTGTTCAAAAAACTGAATCACGGGAATGACTTTTTTTTTAAGTTAGAAGAGATACTACTGCTTGGGTGGGCGTTAGTTTCTGATGAAATTTCAGAAAATTATTTCCAAGTGGATGCAGGAACCCCTAAATATTATACGATTGAGCTAAAAATGGTCAGACATCCTTATCTGATGTAACATCAGGAAATTAGTAGGTTGAACCTTCGTATTTGAAATATGCTTTTCCGCAAATGATTTCTTTAAGTATTTTAAATTTTTTAATGTGATAATTGAAAAAACAGAATCTTACTACAATTGACATAATTTTCATTTAAAAAAGAAAAAATCCATGTTATCAAATTAGAGTTAAAGATACAAAAAATTGATATAAATAGAAATGGAAGATTTATAAATTTAAATTGTTGAAATTATTTAAAAGAATGAATTTTTAACAACTCGAAGCACTATTAAAACTTTAGTATATAGAGTGGATTCATTATCATGAATTGAATTCATTCAAAGATGTATGGTTTGCTTATGATTTCCCTTGCGACATACACAAGTCTCATTAGATTTCCACGTATCTAAAGGATGAATTGTTATACTTAAATTCTTTATTTAGCGATCTTTTTTCAGGCCACGTATTATAATTAGTGACAGTTATGAAATTGCAAAACTTAATATCTGAAAAATGGGTTGAATTCTATTGTAAAATTTTCATATAAATATCTCAATTTAAAAGTGACAAAACAGCAACCTGGATATTGTCCGAATGAGTTTAGTTTTGAGTGGAAGTTAATTATCTCAAAACACTCTGAATCTATATTTATATCTTTCTGCCGAATTTGTAAGAAATAGACTCCTTTTTCCAACATAGAATCAACAATTATAGACAGGAATTTATTATTATTATTAATTTTGAAGCTAGACCTCTACATTTGAGTACCGCAGCACTCCGGTATAACCTATTGTACTATATATTCATTTTAAAAACCCCTGTAAAACAGATACCTACCCACGAACCCTCCACATTGCTAAAGTATCATCTGAGTCTTTTACAATGAGTATGTTTATCGCCGGATGACTCCTCTTCACTGGGTATGGTTCTGTAAAAAATTTTACTTCACTAAGATGGGCTTAGAATTCAATTACATCCAGTGATAATCCGCGGCTGCATTCAACTTTATTATATGTACTCGCATTTTCCTGAAAGTTTGGCCAGGGGAAAGAAAAACTGCAGAAAACCATCTACCCGGGTTCAGCCGGTTTTCCGAATCTTGAATTTTAATGTACATGCCCGATGGGTTAGATGATCTGTTACACACATGTCATCCTCGGCGTTCAAACCTTCCGCTCGACATTAGTTAAACGCAGCGAAGACACCAAATCAAATATCATTACTTATTCGGCCAGCAATAAAACTGGATCACATATTTTACACTTAAAAATTTTTTAGAGTTTCAAGCACTGAAACTATTTACAATTACTATTAGCTTTAGGATCAATTTTATCGTTTTATGTATGTTACCACATTTAAATGAATAAACAATTGAAGAATAACTTTGAAAAATGTGTATGTCTTAAGAATTACAAAATCGATTTTGTTATTCAAAAATGTATTTCATTGAGATAATATAATTGAAACAAATGAGTGGTCAATGTTAGTAAAATATAATTATCTTTCATAAATATAGTTTTAGAGTAACAACGTTATCAACTAGAGAGCTCTCTTTTGCGTTCCAGATGACTTTATCAGAATGACGTACCAGTGACGTCATTAGAAGATTTGTTGAAATAAGTTCTAGACAAAGAATATATTAGCTTTAAATGATGTCATATGAAGGTAATCTGAAGAAGCTTGTCAAAACATTTTTTGACAGATAACCGCTAAGTTGAATATTAACTACCTCAAATCAATATTAAAACCAATACAAATATGAAATGTATTAAAAAAGATAAAAATTCGTTAAGTAAATGTTAAATGTATTTTTTATTAATATGGTATAAGTATAAATTAAAAAAAAATAATTATGGCATTTTGATAAAAAATTTATTGATAAAAAAAATACAGAAAATGCAGTTTAGTTGCGTTTTAATGAGTTTTTTAAAATATTTTCATCCACTATTATTTTCAGTTTATTTTTATTTTTAAATCACTAATAGAGAGGCAGGATTGATTTTGTGTTTTTTAATATTGCGTCTTTTATTTTAATAAGATTAAATTTTAGGATTTTCTATTCAATATACTGCAATAAATATTTTAATAACCTTCAATTTCAATGGAAGTTTATTTGTTAATGTTTCTAATTATATTATTTAAAAAAATACATTCAGAAGACAAACGTTACCTGTAATTACTGTAGTCATAGTGACTAAAGTGCGTATGGACATTTTAGAATGTAGTGTATCAAATATAAATAAATATTATTGCTAATTAACAGTTAAATCAGCAATTGAAAGAATTAAAACTTATTTTACAATAGCAATTTCTTTTGCTTTCTCAAAGAGGAAGCTTTATGATGGTAAGAATTTCGGAAAATTTCAATTCATTTAATTAAACGTTCCTCAACTTCAAAATATCTAATACAATGTTCTTAGCAATTGCCCACAATAACTTGAAGATGGTTGGAGATAAATTGATAAAATTTGAAGGGCTAATTTTCACTACTAATATCTTGAAACTGGCAGATGGATTTATAAAAATGTTTGTTACATTTTTTTTATCCCTTTATATTATTTTAAAAATCGGTTTTTTATAGTAAAACTTTTTTCATTCAAATAATTCAAAGTTGATGCAATGATATAAAAGATTCATTGCCTTAAGACGAATCTATTAACTTATATAATATCGATACATTTGATTGAAGAGTAAGGACGTTATGGTCATTTATATTATTTAAAAACTCGATTTTTCTAGTAAAATTTTCTCTCTCACATAATTTAAAGTTGATGCAAGAATATAAAAGATTCGTTGATTCGGGACGATTCGATTGCCCTATAATACAAATAGGGTTTACTAAAGAATAAGGAAATTACGGTCATGTATAATATTAGAAAAAAAACGGTTTTTTATACATAAAATTTTTCATCAATTGAATTCAAAATTGATTCAAGAGCGGGAAAGATTTCTTGACTCGAGACGTTTTGACAGACATATTTGTATTTTCTTATTTTGACTTTCTCTGTGAGGAAGCAAACATATTTGCTAATTAATTAAAATGAGGAAGCAAAGTGCTCTTCAAATGAGCACCATATGAGTAAACTTGTAAATTCAAACAAAGTGGAAACACCCGAGATTGAATTCACAGCTAGTTTAAAACTTTTAGGTTTATGTTTCAAAAATTTGTTTAGTGGATACTTCAAAAAGCACTATATTCATAATACGTCGTATAAAACAAATATATTATTTGCCTGGTAGGGCTCTGAAAGTGAAACAGAAACTAATAGTGATTTAAAAAGTACATCGAAACTTACTTAAATCAACGTCATTGATATAGCATTGCTGACAACATTCCTTACCTCCTCATTACCTTAACTGTACGTAATTGTGTTACCTGGGTCACGTGCGCTACTCTTTTTATTTTACTATTTGTTTTGTTCTTCTCTTAAATCTAAATAAGAAAGAAAAAGAAAATAATTTTTTGATGTTTTTAAAGATAGTATTATGAAAAGTTAAACATTATCCCTGTATCTCTTGGAACTCGATACATTTTTTAAATATAAATTTGAAAATATTATTAAATAAATCTATTGATGTTTATGCTGTTGACCAGATATGGATATTAATAATCTCGATGTTGAGTTTTTTAGCTATTGGTCCTTTTTTGTTAATAGTTAGTCAGAGCTTTCGCCCTTCGATGAAGGGCCTCATCAGTGCAATAAAAAATAAGAAGCCAAACCACCACCTAAAAATACTGATTCGTAGGATAGTTATAACTAAGTACAATAAGATGTAAAGTACAAAGGTAAAGATAACCTCAACTTACGTCCGAAGTCACTCCATCAATGTATAAACAGCGTCGCCACAACTCATATATGGATAAAATAGTAATTTGTTTTTATGATAGAATAGTAAACAAAAAAGGGGTTTTTAATAAGACCTATTATCTCGCCGGTCTTCTGGCATGATTAAAAATGGTAAATAAATAACCTGGTGTGCCAACACATGACTGCCTTTAGACCGAGCAGAAGGTGTTATTGGGTGTTATTCAGCATGAGTTTTGACAAATGTAGTATAACTAACACGTCCGTTACGTGTTCTATGAAGTTATGAACATGTAGTATAGGTAAAGTGTACGTCACGTGATCTATTGACCGCGAAAATACAAGTGTTGGATTATTTTTATAGGCGAATAGGAGGATAAAATATAATTATAAAGTATTAAGTATTAAACCATGATAGATGTCACTCAGGTACTCGGTATCGGTACGTTTATTGATGCTTTTATTATTCTTAACGATATGGAACATTTCTTTAAAAGTGCCTTTCCTGTAGTTCTTTTCATAACAAATTATCCGAACGTTATTGAAAATAAATTTATGGTACAAAGTGTGTGAATGAGCCACTAGAGCGGTACTTCTATTATCTTCTTTACAACTGTTAACATGCTCTCTAATTCTAACTTTCATGTACCTACTAGTTTGCCCAATATAGGCATAGCCACACTCACATGGAATGTCATATAGTATGTGTATTTTCAAGTCAAAAGGTGTAACATCTTCACCTTTGGTAAAGATACAAATGGTAGAACCACGATGTTTTAAAAATCAATTTCAGGTTCATTGTCAACGATGCTTAGTGTGTTATGCTTATTGTTTATAAGTTCTATTCTCTCAAATACATATTTTTTACTAAGGTTACTCGGATAATCGTTCATTTCAAGTAAATTGAAGATGATATTAATGTTTTTATCCCTGAATCTGGAGTCAGAGAGTCCAATAGCTCTGCCAGTCAAGCTGGTTATTACGGAGATTTTATCTTTAATTGATATATTGGAATTGAAGTTAACAAATCTGCCAGAGTTCATCTCTTTCCTATACCAATCGGTGATAAGTTTATTCTCTTCTGCTCCAATGATGATGACATCTAGGAAAATTAACATATGGTTCATTTCTTCTTCAATTTTGAACTGAATCTTTGAATGTTATGCATTGAAAGCGCGAAGTAATTCGTCAGCATTTTCTTTCGGTATGCATGTGAATATATCATCTACATACCGGGAGAAAAAAATGTAGTCAAAACTTAGTTTTTTCAATACATCTTGCTCTAATTTTTCCATGAAAAGGTCAGCAATAGCACCAGAAAGAGGCGAACCCTTCGGCGTACCGAAAGTCTGCTTATAATATTTGCCTGCGAAAACAGTACGCATTATCCATACAAAACTCAACAAGCTCAATAAAATGTGTATCTGGAATATTAGTATGTGCTCTGATTTTATGCAAATTTAATTTAAGATTCTTAATTACCAAATCCTGAGGGATGTTCGTAAAAAGTCATTTAACATCTAGAGGAACTAATATGTAATTATCTGGAATGCGAGAACTGTTTATTTTACTGATAAAATCCCAACTATTTTTTATATAGGTTTCAGTCTGCCATAAGACCATCTTGATCGGATTGCTAATACAATTAGAGAGATAATAGGTTGGAGAGCCATAGAAAGATGTGACAGGTCTCATCGGAATATCTGGTTTATTAATTTTTGGCAGGACATAAAATTTCGGTACATTAGAGTTGTAACTTTTGAGATATCTAGAAAGATGGCTGTTTATATGTGCATTTTTTAATAATTTTTCAATCATTGAATTAAGTTCATTCTGAATCTTGTTAGCAGGATATTTATTTAAAGTTATGTAAATCTACTTGTCTCACAAGAGCTCTTGGTATTTTTTATTATAATCAGATTTGTCAATTATAACTGAAATGTTGCCTTTGTCGTTATTGGTGACCATAAGGTTCTTGTTGTAGATTAAGAACGTTTTAGTCTTCTTGCCCATTTCCTCAAAATATGATTTAACATTATGATAAATTTAAATTTAAAGCATTTTCGGGTTTCAATCGTGTGCAAAACTACGAAACTTGCCGACGTTTCGTGAACATTGCAGTTCACTTCTTCAGGGC
>JAABKJ010006785.1:0-21583 GCA_011634705.1 Andricus grossulariae
AAGAAGACTTTGATAAAGCTCTGAAACTATGCTTAGAGTCATCTTATTGTCAGTTCAATGGTAAATTTTACCAACAAGTTTACGGATTACCCATGGGATCTCTAATATCAGCTGCTGCAGCCAATATTGTCATGGAAGAAATTGAAAACAAAATTTTTAAATCACTTAAATACCCAATCACATTCTATTTCCGTTATATCGACGACACCTTAATTTGCCTACCGAAAAATAAACTTAACGATTTTCTAAATAAATTTAATACTGCTGACACTAATCTTAAATTCACCATGGAACTGGCTAAAGATGGTGAAATAAACTTTCTGGATCTAGCATTAAAAATTGAAAACAATAGAATTATAACCAACTGGTATCGCAAACCAGCTTGTTCAGGTAGATTTTTAAACATTGACTTCTGTCACCCAATCTATCATAAAATTAGTATTATTTATGGTTTAGTCGATAGAGCTGTAAAACTGGCTGATGTTAGATTCCACAAACAGAACTTAGATCTTGTGCAGAAAACACTGGGAAAAATGGCTATCCATCTGATTTGTTAAGAACTAAAATCGCCTTAAGATACAAACACATTATTAATTTTTTTGAACTACATCCGCGTAACCTGAAGATAGAAACTTTTAAAAAACGGTTATATTACCATACATTCAAAACTTAGCCGAAAGTTTTTTCAGAATTTTCAAAAAAAGTAGTCTTGAATTAGTTTTTGCAATCAACAATAATTTAAGAAAAACCTTACTTAGTAGTACTGAAGATAAAATTAAAGAAGAAAACAAATGTAACTGCGTTTATAAACATATATGTAAGAATTTAAAAAAAGCATACATTGGTCCAACTAGCAGACCTCTGCAGACAAGGAATAGGGAACACGAAAGATCTATTGAAAAGAACGAAACAAACACAGCTATAGCTAAACATCCTTATGACTTTGCACATAACTTCGACTTCGATTTAAATAACGTTGAAATTTTAGAATTGGAGCCTAATCTTCATAAACGTTTACTACTAGAAATGATACATATACAAAGAGATAACAACTCTATTAACTTCAGATCAAACATTCAAGGCTTAAGTCATGTCGCTATAATTTAACATACAACAAGGCTCTGCCACTTCCTTTTTTAAAAAAGTGTAGCATATATAATAATTTGCTCTAGGATTTATCTCTTTTAAGTATAGATACACTAAAATATATGTTTTCTTCATAAGCCGTATTCACATAACTCTGTTTTACTTCTAGACGAGACAAATATTTTACAAATTTTAAGGTCATGACGATCCAATTAAAAAATTTCAAGCTATTGCAAACTGACAACTATGTACAATCTTCTAAGAAACTTCTTTAATTTCCGTTAACTAATAATAAGGTAAGCACAATGTATATACTTAATTGTATTACTTTAACTCTATTTTTAGTGAAAACTTTTTTAACCATATTTTTCAAACTATATTGTATCCTCTACAGAACTACGCCTTGAAAAGGGCTCGGATCCGAGTCGACACATGTCGGCAATTTTTAAATAGAAACATCAAAAAACGGGAAAAGGCCTTCACCACATTAATATTCTAAGATACCGGAAAAAATTAAAACATATATTATTTAGCCTTGAGGACCTTTCCATGATTTTGTCAACTTTCTCAATTATAGAATATCATTAAAGTTTTCCTCAAGCAAGGGAAATCGACAGAAAACACGTTTCTGTCGTAAACTGAAGTCCGGTTTGGGGGTCAGTCTCATTGTGTCCTCGATTTACACTTACCCCACTGATGCTGTGACCCTTGCTCAAGGATCACTTTTCTGATTAGTACAACGTTGCCACTTATTTCCAAAATTTTCATGAATTCAAAACACAGTTTTCTTTTTTCTTTGGCAAGCCCGTCTTTAATTTCTAGATACATTTTCATTTATCTGTATGTATATAGTGTGTAAAATAAAATGCAATTTAATCATCACAGGACTTATTTAATCTGCATGCATTTAATTTAATTTGCATGCATTTGACTTAATTTGAAAAATCTTGAATATACCTTAATATAGTTTTGTAGCAGTAATTATTAATAACTTTTAACAAACAAAACACAAATATTTTAAATCAGAAGCTCTCAAAATTGGAAAATTTCGGACTAAAATTTTGAAAATTTGACAATTTCATCAGAAAGAAGTTGAAATTGTATTGAAAGTTGAAAAGTTGAAGTTGAATAAGTATGAAATTGAACATTTTTACTTTGAACTGAAGAATTTCGAAATTTAATGATTTCAGATTAAAATTTTGAAAATAGAACAATTTCTAAACGTTAAAAATAAAATTTAAATTATCATTGGTTATAATTATAAATAAAGAGTACTTTTAAATGGGAAACATTTACTTTGAAAACATTTCTACTAGGTAACGTTGAAAATTAAAGGCATCAGAACCAAATCGAACTAAATCCGAATCGAGCTAAATCGTTTAAGTTATAATGTTTAGAATCTTTTCTAAACAATAGGAAACAAATCAAAGGACTAATTTATTGAAGGCTTTTCCTAAAAGAAATATTTATTTAGGTTAAAAATTCTACATCGATATTTCATACATCTCTTGGATAATTGAAAGCACAATGAAATATATCGAAAATTCAAATGCAAATTATTTTATTTATTAGATTATTATAATAATCTATTTGATTATATATTTGAATGGCTAGTGTATCTCAGGCAAAAGCAGCATCGCCAAAATCTATAGAAAAAGTTACAAAAATCAGTCAAATCTGAAAAGATGCTTGAAACATGCATGTCTGGACATAATCGACTCTTTCCACTTATCGTAATTGTGTCTCCTCAATTTCTCTTTATGGAAAGGAACAGGACAATATCATCGAGATGTTTAAAAATATTACTTTTTCAATTAATTTTTAAAGTTAAATAATGTTAAAAATCTTTTTTAATCAAAACAAATCGAAGCACAAATTTATTAAAGAATTTTTCAAAACTAAATATTTAAATAATAAATTCTATATCGTTATTTCAGATCTATTTTACAACTTAAAACACAATCAAACACATTGAAAATTTGAATTCATATTACGTCAACCCTTATAGTGTATAAATATGTACTTCATGTAATTTATCTCTTTATTAAAATTTTAATGAATAGTTTTTTCAACTCGTTCGCTCGAACAATTAGTTGCTAAAAAGCATTCAATACACACTATTGATATAGTAATAATAGAAACTAACTATATAGAAACACTGTTCCAGATTCAATATTTTCAAATCAATTTCTAATTTTCTGACTTTTCAGTAAACTCATTTTGACAATTTGAAAAACTTCGACTTTTTTTCATGAAATAAGTAAGAAAAGGAAGGTCTAAATTAGAAATGAAATGAAGTAAAAAACTGATGAATAATTTTTTTTAATGGCCAGGGTATTATAGGCAAAAGCTGCATCGCCAAAATCTATAGAAAAAAATTACAAAAATCAGTGAAATCTGAAAATATGCTTGAAACGCGCATGTCTGGCCATAGTCGACACTTTCCACTTATATTAATCGCGTCTCCTCAATTTCTCTTTATGAAAAGAAGAAGGACTATATAATCCTAATGTATAAGAATATTCATTTTTTCAATTTATTCTTAAAGTTTAATAATGTTTCAAGTCTTTTTTAATCAATGAAAAACAAATCTCGCACTAATTTAATAAAGAGTTTTCCTAAAGGAAATATTTAGGTAATAAATTCTGTATCGCTTTCGTTATTTTATATCTGTTTCATAATTTTAAATACAATGAAATACATTGAAAATTCAAATTCAAATTACTTTAAATATAAGTAAAAAAGGAAAAAAAAGATTTGAAATTAAATGAAGTAAAAAATTTATCATTATTATTTAGATGGTCAGGGTATCATAAATAAAAGAAGCGCTACAAAAATCTACAGAAAAAATTTAAAAATTCTGTCAAATATGAAAAGATGATTCAAATGTATGTGTCTGACCATAATCGATAATTTCCACTTATCTTAATTGTGTCTTCTCAATTTCTTTTTATAAACATAAAAAGGACTATATCATCCTGATGTATAAAAATATTCATTTTTTCAATTTATTCTTAAAGTTTAGTAAGGCTTAGAATCATTTTGAAACAATGGGAAATAAATCCAAACACTATTTTATTAAAGGATTTTCCTAAACGAAATATTTAGGTAATAAACAGTTGAATTTTTAATCCAAAAAACATTAATTATCAACGAAAAATATGAGAGTTGATATTCAAACATAACAAAAATTTCATTTTATAATCAAAGGCAGTTGAATTCAACCAAGAAAGACCAATTTTCAACAAAATACATGAATTTTCAACCAAACAGTTGAATTTTCAGCAAAAAAAATTAATGTTTAGTAAATCAGTTCAACTTTCGACCAAGTAATAAACAAATTATGTCTTCTCAATTTCTCTTTATAAACAGAAAAAGGCCTATATCATCTTGATGTATAAAAAGATGAATTTTTTTCATTCATTCTCAAAGTTTGATAATGTTTGGAATCTTTTTTAATCAATAGGAAACAAGTTCAAAGACTAATTTATTAAAGAATTTTCCTGAACTAAATATTTAGGTAATAAATTTTATATCGTTATTTCATGTAACTTTATAATTTAAAACACAATTAAATACATCGAAAATTCAAATTCAAATATAGTAATATAATGTAGTAATAATATAAAATAACTACATAGAATCAGTGTTTCCTATTCAATATTTTCAAATCACACTTTAATTTTCTGTCTTTTCAATTAATTTATTTGAAAAATTTGAAAAAGTTTAATTTTTTAAATTTACTTTTTCATTAAATAAGTAAAAAAAGGCTGGAATGAATTAAAAATGAAATAGAGTTAAAAACTGATAAAAAATATTTAGATGGCCAGGGTGTTATAAACAAAAGCAGTACCGCCAACATGTATATAGTAAAAATTACAAAAATCAGTAAAATCGGCAGAGGTTTGAAACGTGTCTGTCTGACCACAATCGACACTTTCCACTTTTCCTAATTGTGTCTTCTCAATTTCTCTTTATGAACAGAAAAAAGACTGTCTCATCCTGATGTATAAAAATATTAATTTTATCAATTCATTCTTAAAGTTTAATAATGTTTAGAATCTTTTTTAATCTATGGGAAATGAATCGAAGTACTAATTTATTAAAGGAGTTTTCTAAACGATATATGTAGCTAATAAATTCTATATCGTTATTTCATATCACTTTTATAATTGAAAACACAATAGAATACATCGAAAATTCAAATGCAAATTACTTCAACCCTTATAGTGTATAAATATGTATTTAAAAATCCATTATTACAAAAAAAATTTTAAATTAGATTAAAAATTCGAAAGCGTTTAAAATTTTTTTTTAAATTATACGGAAAGATTTTTAATTGAAAGCGTTCCAAATCAAACAACTTCTAATTCAAAGCATTTAAAATTCAAACATTTTATTTTGAATTGAAGTATCTCTACATTAATATATTAGAATTTTTTAAATTGGATAGTTAATTCCAGGGAAATGAAATTGTCAAGTAAAATCTTCAAAAATTCTAGAATTTTAAATTGTTATTATATAATTTGAAAAATTATAATTTAACATTTAAATTAATCATACAAATATTCAATTTTAAACCTTTAAAATTCAATTTTTCTTAAGAAACGTTTAAACTTAAGCGAATCCGAACTAAATCGAACTAAAATCGAATCGAACTAAATCGTTTAAAAATAAACAATTTTCAAATTGTTTATTATAATTTTCAGAATTGATCTATTTCAATCCTAATTTCAAAATAAAAACTTATGAAAGGGAAAAATGAAAAATGTAGCGTTCAACATGAAAAATAATTCACTTTTTTAAATCTTTAACTAAAAATCGGACAATGCTAAAACATTACATTGAAAATTAAAAATTAAAAAAAAAATAATACAAAACAAGATTACTATGTACATATATATGATTCCAATGTTTGAAATTGCACAGTTTTGAGCCTTTTAATTCAAAATTGTCTTTTTTCAATTTCAGTTTGCAATATTCAATGCTTTGGAATATTTTCAAATAAAAAATAAATAAACTGAAAAATGCGCAACTATAAAGTCTTTTAAAGTGATATTTTAAGATTTCGAAGAATTTAAAAAACCAGACAATTTTCTGCGTTTAAAATTGATACCAAGTAATTTAGAATATTTACACTATCTAAAATTATGAAATTAAAAACTAATTAAAATTGAACCCACAGAATTTAGAATATTAAAATCTAAAATTATTAAATATAAAGCTGACTATCAATGCTTTCAATATGAAATTTTCCCATTTTGAAAGACTTAATAATGAAATTTCCTTGACAGTTTTCATTTTTTAATTTGAAACGACAACATTGTGAAATTGAAAAAAACCTTTAAAAAAATGGGCAAATTAAAACTAAATATTTTCGAATTCAAGATTTTGAAGCAAAAAAATCTTTAGTTTGAAGGCCTCAAGAATTATACTATTTCAGAATTGCGCATTTAAAACTATATTATGCAAAAAATATATTATTATATATTATACAAAATTAAAGAATTTTTAATATTGTGAACATTTAAGGTTTAATTATTCTAAGAACTTTGAAAATGATGTGTTTTCTAATTGGAAACTATCAAAATTATCAATTCAAAGAAGCGTTGAAAATTAAACAATTCGAACCTTCCTTTAAAAACTGAAGCATTCTTAAATCAGGATTTCTAAACTAAGTCGTTAAAAATAATTAATTTTCAAATTGTGCATCACGATTTTTAGAATTCAATCATTTTAATCGGAAGGGCAAAATTAATTACTAAAAAATCAACGAAAAAGTATTTCCATTCAAGGGGAACAACGAAGCTTATTATTATAAATGTTAATGAATAGTGTTTTCAACTTTTTCTCTCAACCAATTGATAACTAAAGGCATTGGATACATATTATAGATACAGTAACAAAAGAAACTAACTATGTAAAAACACTGTTCCAGATTAAATATTTCCAAATCACTTTCTGAATTTCTGGCTATTTTCTTAATTTACTTTGAAGATTTTAAAAAGTTCTACTTTTAAAATGTACTTTTTCATTAAATAAGTAAGAAATGGCAAGAATAAATTTCAAATTAAACTGAGTGAAACATGAATAAATAATTATTACTTATTCGTCCCTGCAAAAAGAGTTCCAATACCAAATTTGTTCAATTCAGAGTTTGCAGCACACAGAAAGTAAACTCCAAGTCGAAATTTCTTCGACAATACTGAATTTTTTAATACGCTACGTGTACGAGGAAGTATATAAATAAACAAGTGTCCCCTCATACCGTTGGAGAAAATGAACTTTGTTCGATCGCTGCAATAATTTAACGCTCCACTGAAAATCCACTTTTAGCACTCCACTAATTAAAATTAGCCACCATTCTGTTTTTATTTATGCACCTATCAAAAAAAATCCGATAAACTAAAATACTTCAAAAAAGAACTTACAATTTCAAAACTTTTTCATCAAATGTGCACCAATCTGACAATTGAAAAGCACGCAGAAACTTTTATTGATCGTCTATCGGGTCATTTGCAACACATTTCTACCATAGAGTTTAATTTTGTGATATAAAAACTGTATAGGCAGTATAAAATAAACAATAGCACCATTCATAGGCACATGCAGGTTTCGATCGACACAATATAAATACCTCGTAGTAAAGGGGTTGGGTCTTCATTCATAGCCCAATATCCTGTGCGAAGCGGCTCGGTTATTATTTTTTTAAGACTAGAATTCTTTTATTTTGGGAATTTTTTTGATGTTTTTGGACCCTCGACTGACACTGACACTGAGGGTGGTAAGAGGCGTTCGAACGACGACGACGAGGGTTGAACAAGTCCGTTGCGGAAGGGTGGCATGAGGATGTCGATGGCGATGCGCAATCGCAACATGCACTGTTATAGCCAAGGCTAATGAGGCCAGAGGCATTTCCTTATTTTCAGCTGTCCAGTCATGCGATGTTTTGAACTGCGCAGTATTTTTATGAGAACACTTTCAGGAGTTAATGCGAAGTCCAAATCCAAAGTGCCAAAGTTACCTGCAAAAAATAGTAGCTCATGTGGCAGGCGCGTAAAACTGTTTTTTTTTTAATGTGAGGAAGATGTTTTCAGCAGGAGGAGTCTCTGAGACGTAGGCCAGCCGTAGACGGAGCTGAAGGTGAGCTGCAGGCAAGCCCATTGCTCCTTCTGCAAACATCACTCGAGCCAAAAGAAAAGTTTACGCGCGCGACCAATACAATTCTTTTCCGATATTGATACCAGAAATTACAGAAGTTTTATAATTTTTTTAACTGGAAAATCAACTGTTCTATTTTGGGTGAAAAATTGATCATTTCCAGATGAAAATTCGCCTATTAAATTTTTCATTGAGAATTAATCTTTTTTGGTTGAAAATTCAACTACTTCGTTGAAAGTTGAACTACAATAAACGAAAAATTTTATGAATTAAAGAAATATTTGTACACATATACCCGTATATATGCATATCATAGGAGTTGTTGTACACGAGCAATTCCATGTCAAACCATTTGCAGAATTTCAGCTATTGTAATATTGATGAAAATTCTAGTATCCGTTCTTTAAGGTGTTGAAAGAAAAACCCTAAAATAATTTTTGAAAAAATTGAAAAACTTAGGAGATATTCAAAATAGAAAATGTTGGTTCTTTTTTTCTTAAAGTTTCATAACTTTAGTGATTTTAATGATATTAAGATCTATATTTTTTTAATTATTCGTAATAGGAAATGGATTTTTCAAAAACAAATATTTAAACTGAATTTCTGAAATTAAGGGTTAGTTTTCGCAAAATAATTAAAAACGTACTCCAAAACCATGCATACGATGTGAAAAACCATGTAACAATAGACGAACAGTAGAAGAATATTATAATCGTAAGCACGAACTTCAGAGTTCAGACTCTCGGACGCTGGGCACACCATGGCATGGCTTAAGTTCTTAATTATTTCTCGAAAACAAAGGTTTTTTGATTTTTTCAAAAATTATTCTGGGGTTTTTCTTTCAACACCTAAGAGAACGGATACTAGAATTTTCATCAAAATGACTAACAATAGCTGAAATTCTTGAGATGATTTGGCATGGAACTGCTCAAATGTGTAACATTTTTAGGGCGTTCATAGCTATGGGATATACCCCTGTGACATGGTATAAGGTCAAAGCGATTTTTATACCAAAGGCGGGGAGAGACTCCTGCTATGAGGCCAAATCACTCAGACCAAGTAGCCTGACTTCTTTCATATTGAAGACTTTGGAATTAATCGATTTTCTTATCAAGGAGGAAATCCTACTGAATAAACCCCTTCATAGTAATCAGGTTGCCTCGCAAAAAGGCAAATCCACTATTGCCGCACTTCATGCATTACCTCCCGCATTCAAAAAGCAGGACGAACAGGGGATGTAGCGATGGCAGTGCTTCTGGTAGAGGGTGCCTTCAGTAACACCCCTACGAAATCTAAACACAATTCTGCTAAGGAACATGGTATAGGTACCACTATTAATAGGTGGATGCGCTCTGTTATGCGGCAGGATTGTCCAGTCTTCGCTTCACGATTGCAACGTGAGAGCGAAGTTAACAAGGGGTTGTCCGCAGAGAGGACTTTTATCTTCCACCCTGTGGGCACTCGTCATTGATGATTTGATATGTAGGTTAAATAAATCAGGTTTTCATACACAAGGGTATGTAGATGACCTTGTTATATTGGTAACAGGAAAACACGAGGAAACTTTAGTCGAACTCATGCAAAACGCTCTCAACATTGTTAAGGATTGGTGTAACGACCGTAGCTTATCTGTTAATCTAGATAAAACTGAATTGTTGGCTTTTACGAGACACAGGAAACTACCTGATCTCGTGAACGCTAATTTATATGGAAAGAAGGTCGACATCTCCACATGAACTATGTAATAAGGAGTCATCTTTGACCCTAAACTAACCTGGAAACTAAATGTTGATGTGGTAGTAAAAAAAGGCAAAGCAGTGTTTTGGGCTGGCAGAGGCACAATTAGAAGAACCTGGGGACTCAAACACCAGGTAGTTTACTGGTTATATACGGTAATCATTACACCAATTATAACTTATGCCTCATTGATCTGGATGCCAAGAACCAGTTTGGTTAGATACAGGACATAGCTGGAGAGCCTACAAAGGGGCTTTTGTCTGGCAATTACTGGATCAAGGAGAACAACCCCAACAGCGGCATTGGAGTCCATATTAAGTATGCCACCGCTGCACCTTCTAATTAGACAGAGGTATGCGACGGAGGCATACAGACTTTCCCTAAGGGAGAGTCATAGAAATGCCGCTTTCCTTGACCTGCGTGATTTAATAAAGAGCGTATTGTCGGGGGATGAAATCCTTTGCATGAAATCTGATAACATGTTGAAAGAATACTTGTTCATGAAGCCCTTCGAGGTGATCTTACGGAAAAAGAAGGACTGGCATGATGAACAAAGGAGAAACAATTGATTTAAAACGGAAGGACTCGTCTGTTATACAGGCGGCTTTAAAGACTCCCTTGTCTCTGGAGCTGGAGTACTTGTGATGAAACGGACTGCAGAGATGACAATCGCACTGGGCGAATTCCCTACCACATTTGAAGCTGAAATCTTGGCCAGTAAGACCTACCTAGAAGAGATTTGTAAACGTGGTTTTGTTAATCACCACATTTATGTATGCTCCGATACTCCAGCTGCTTTGAGAGCTCTCCATTCGGAAGAATTTACATCCAGACTTGTCTGGAGTTGCCTACAAGATTTTATCGAAGTGTTCGGTAAAAACTTGGTTATCTTGATATGGGTTCCTGGTCATGAGAACATTGAAGGTAACGAGAAATCAGATATGCTTGCTAAAAGCGGGACTATGAAGACCCCCAATGGACCTGAACCATACTGCGGAGCTTGATTACATATTCTTCGTCTAAGCATGCCAGTGAAAAGTGGCTCTTGGAAGAACACGCGAGTTATTGGAAGATGGCTAAGGCTGACTCTAAAAAGTTTATTAAAGAACCATGTTCAGGAAAGTCTAAAAAAACTCCTGAGTCTGGAAAGAAAGCTGGTGTAAATAGTGGTTGAAATGCTCAGTGGCCATTGCCGCCTAAAGAAGCACCTGACTACCATGAAGATCAACAAAGACCCTCGATGTCAACAGTGCGACTTCCGTGAGAAAACAGCACGTTACATCCTCTGCGACTGTGAGGTGCTTGTAAGCCTCAGAGTGAAGCATTTTGGAATTCATTTCTGTGAACCAGATCATTTTGTAGACATCCCCTATATGGCAATAAATGTCTATATGGTGAAACCGGCCCCATCAGAGATGAATAGATTCGAGGGTACAGTACAATAGGTTGCATTAGGTAACCCCAGTGCTATGGGACTTAGATGGTCCTGCCCATTTGCAATAATAATAATAAGTCAATATGTAGGTAACAAAGCGAGTGTGAGGGTGAATGGGCAACTCTCATTATCTCTTCTATGGGACGCGTAAACTTGGCTGCTCTTTATGGTGGGGAATTAATTTTCTCTGCCCAAGTACAAGGCAAGTTCGGACTCGGCTGCGGTGAGGAGGCCTAAGAACTCCTGAGGGTAGCGACGATCTAAAAGCCGCAACGAGGACGACCCCGATAGGTGAGAGTTCGCAGTTAGTAGAATCGAAGTATCAACGTGAATTCGACTAAGCAGCGAAAATCGGGTGGCTCTTGATTCCCAAAACAGCTCCCCAAGCTAAGACGTGAACTACCCTGCCGAGGGCTGAATGACACCAGGGTGTGGTGACCTATACGGTGTGCCTGGGATACCAAGCGAAATCTCAAATTGCCTTATTTCTACAAGTGGGGCTCTGTAGAGATTGACCAAATTTTTCCCTAGCTACTCATGGGACCAAGATTAGTTATTGGAAAAATTAAAAACAAAACACGCAGAGGGAGTCGGTAACGACCCCTCAGAAGAAAGTATCTTCTCCTGTAAAGGTGGAGATTAGCGAAGGAGTCTTAGAGCATACTGCGGAATCTCTAAGTAGGGAACCATCTAAAAGTATACCCTGACGTAGCGGGAGATAGGGACTTAGGTGGACCTACGTACGACGCTGATTCCGGGTGTCAACACAAACGGTTAAACCATGACAAGCTAAATTGTTGGGAGCTGCTAGGAAGAGGTTGAAACGCCAATTGTTAATTCAATCGGACGCAACAACCAGCCAAATGGGGACTTCAAAGAGGCCCCGTTCTGATAGCAGAACACCGAATGAAATCAGAGAACCGGAGAAGATGCGGCTGAGAGATCCAACAGTCTCTTATAGCAGGGCTCTTCAAAATCACCTGAAAGTGGCCATAGTCGCCGAGGGGTTCCCAATAACTAATTTCGATGACAGTCAGGTTACGACAATCGAAGCGGCATTAGAGAAAAAAATCGATGGGGTGCAGCCTGGAGAAGTCATCTCAAGATTTAAAGATTGCCTTTTCAAAAACGATGTTTTTATCATCATCTATTCGGAGGAAGTCTCCCGAACTCGGCTCATTGAAGCTGTTGGCGGATTACAACCTTGTGCGGGAGCTAAAAAGTGATCGACAGCTTAGGTCTCCCAAGGCCAGTAAAGCTGCTGATTTGGAATCCTAATGTATCCGTGGAACCAACAACAGCACTTAACAGAATAGGAATCTGAAATTCGAGCATGAAAACGGATGATGGAAGGTTATTGGTGTCAAAGCGAATAGTCAAGCTATCCACATTGTAATAACTGCAGAGCTAGGAGTGGTTAAGACATCTCCGGATCTGTTTACGGGAGAGGTGAAGGAGACAACTGGAAGTTAAAATGGACACTAGATTTTCCCCTTCCAGTCTGGATTTTATCCTGATAAACCTTCACCACACTGAAGACTCTTCTATTTTGAGCAGATGTTTGACAGCGGAAAAAACGGCTTTTGACTTAATACAAGAACCTTGGTCTTAAAAGGCCATTTTACTCGAAGGTAATATTAATGCCTTCAGTTGGCATGATGAGTTACACCTCAAGGTTCTCTGAAGTCTAACAGTGTCAGGTATATTCTCGATTCCCTGGCTACATCCCCTTCATGAGCCCATTACGGAATTTTGTATCTCATTATATTATATCTTGTTAAGGTTGCCCCGTACAAGTCCAAATTCCCATTCTTTTTAGCCCTGTTAAAAAGGCGTCGAGTGTTCTCTTTCAGGTCCTACAGTGTAGAATTCAACCAGGTTGCAGCCCTGTCTGTTTTCTTAATATGAAGAGCGCAATTGTCATCATGCGCTTTGTTCATACCTTTCTGTATAATGTCGACAGAAAATTATATTCGTTCGATAAACTTGATTCTGCCTGGCATAGTACCCAGCAAACTGTTGAGATCCTCCTTAAAAGTATCCCACTGAGTTTCTTTGGGGTTCCTATACCTTTGAATCTCAGGTCTATCGGCTGTCAAGGAGAAGCATATCTATTTATGATCCGATAGGGACATATCCGACGATATATGTCAGCCCTTGAACACTTCGCCAATACTTATCGAACATAAGATCAAATACCTCGCGATATCTAGATGTATTACCCCAATTCAATAAAGTTAAATCAGTAGTTAAGAGGTAATTTAATAAAGACTCACCCCTGTGGCTAGTGTCCTTACTACCCCAAGTCGAATGATGTGCGTTAGCACATCATTCAATGTAAAAATATAAAAAATCGCTTGTGAAAAGTTTGAAGGACACTTATGGTATCTATCAGAGGAACTTGTGGCCATAGCATTCTTTGATTCCAGTGGATCTCACTCGAATACAAAAGGGCAATGGTGGCTGCGATGAAAACGCGAGAAGTCTCGCAAAACATCTTTCAGCTCAAAATCTGAACATTTTTGCGACAAATGATATTGAAAATTTTGTTACATCAAAAGCAATTATGCAATTAGCTTCGTCATTCTTAAACACAGATCCTGCTCTTTGGGCTGTTTACAAGAACTAAATTGAAGCTTTCGTCGTTGTTAGTACATTAAATGTTATAAAAGACGCTCCAGGCACTTTATATGGGAATCCAAGGAAATAGAAGAATTTTCTACGTGTGATGAAAATATCCTTCTAAAAAAAAGACACATCCAATTAAAGTGAATCGGGGAAAAATCTTAAAGGCCCCATTTCTCGTCTGTAAGATTGATGCTTCCTGTAAAATTGATGTTTTTAAGAAGAATTAAGAAATTGTTTCATTTTTTGAATGAAATATAAACTTCAAAGTTACATATTATTAGTAATTGGAGAAAAATGATAAATAAATATAATATTTTAACCTCTATAAAATATCTTTGGTTTAATTAGGTCAACATTTTTTTTCTGAACGTATGGTACCATCAGTTGTATTCCCTGACAAACAATATGCATTTATTTTTTCATCAAATAGAACAAGTGATGCGATTTTGCTTGATACGTTGAAGGTGCTTACGAATTTTTCTACTTTTTTAGGGATTCGCAGGAAACTTATAATCTCGATTCAGCGTCTGTCCATTACTTACCTCGTCTGAACAAAAAAATTATTCAAGCCAGGACCCTGAGGTTTTGTATTTACCCCATATAGTGACGACTGCGGAGCGTAACAAAATACTGAGAATATTGGAAAAAATCAGCTTCCTATTTAAATTCTACATTTTTAGCAAAGAATCATTTAGGAGTAAAGGCGAAGGAATTAGGAAATTAAGGGATGAGAAGACCCCTATCTTGGAAGCTTTTCTTTTAGTCCGATATTCACATCAAATACTCTGACCAACTCTCATCTTTATTTTTCTAATATAAGTACTATGTACAAATTCGTTTTTTTCTGGTCAAATATTTACATAATAAAATCATGGTGATAATTCGATGAAGTGTGATACAAAAAGTCATGATTACGTGATCTAACGTGACTAAAAATGTGACGAGTATAGCCGATGATTTTCGCGAGTCAGTATAGCAAAAATTCTCATTCGGTTGCACTCATTCTCAATATATACAGAATAGTTTTACCGACATCGAAATACTTCATGAACTCCTTCAAGCATACGTGCGTCGAAAAATATTATGATACCATATATTTTAACTTGCACACTTACATTATGATTATAACATTCATGATATCATGGTACTTTTCACAACCTACATTTTCAACTAGATAATACCTAGAAAAATCCAGAACAATACGAGTAGTAAAAATTGAATTTATGGATTATAATTTTATGAAAGTAATGCTTGCCCTTTCCATCAAGTTATTTTCTTATTAGAAGATATTCCGGAAGAAACATTATGCAATTTTTACCATTTTTTTAATTAATTAAAAATCGAAAAATCTTCATATTTACAATTTCTGTGGACTCAATTGTCATACATATTTTTTTAAATATCAAGTACTCAACATCGTTTCCAAACATTTCTTTGAAATCAAAACTTTCTTTAATAGAGAACTGATATGAATATTATGTAAATATGCTTTTGATAGAAACACAAAAATAAAGAAAATAGGATAATTATTATTATCCTATATCAATGTTTGATCAGCTACCAACATGCTATACAAAGAAATAACAACAAGAATCAAATTATTTACCTAAGCTAACACAATTTCCAACTTTTATAATTCATAGTGAAAAATTATAGTTTAAAGTAAATTTACTTTTAATTATAAAAAAAAAAGTATTTCGGACTTCGTGAGGTTTAAGTAAGTTGACTAGCATTATATAACTTAAGTATTTAAATCTATATGTTAAGCAATGAGTACTTAAGTTCTTTGTCAATCCCCTGACCAACTTCGACGGATTTGATAAATTCTTCGATTCGAATACATATAATACTAAAAAAAAAGTCTTCAAATATTTGTATATTAGAATTCAAAAAAGTATTTCTTACAAAGAATAGTGAACACTGAAAATATAGTACGGACTTCAACCATAAATTATCAACATTATATGGAAAACTTATTGGAAGTATAATTTTTAAAACATGTGGACCTTCTTTTCATATAATTGGAATCGTAGAATATATAATATTTTAAGTTTCATACCAAGGAAAATTAGATATATCTAATTTAGAATAAATCACGTGCATTTTAAACAAATGGAAACTGAGAGAGATTAAGAATATATTAATTAATAATCTTCTATTTCTAGTTAATTAGAACTGCTTAGAACAATATGGTCTACAATTCAATATCCGATTTACAGTCCTCATACTTGTAAATTTTTAAGAAAATTTTAATTTTTGAAGATATAATACAAAATACTAGAAGACTAACCTATCTAAAATAAATTAAATCTACATTTAATTATCTAAAGAAGTTGCAATTGGTTGTGTAATTTTATAATATAAATTAAAACCATATTAGAAAAACAATAATCGCATTATAATATCTTTATCCACGCTGAAAAGTAAAACGATTCTATCTTTAAGAACCCCCTTCAATTATTTCTTAACTTTAAAATCTGAACTTTTTACATTTGAGATCAGCGAGTTTCCCGCATGTGTAAATTCATTTTGCTCTGGACCGTGTTTTTTTTTTTCATTCACTCAGGAATATCTTTGTACTTTAATTACACAACTATATGTCCACATTCTTGCTAAAAGATGCATAAAAACGCGAATCCCTATGATTCACGCGTCAGTCTGTAGCACTGCATCTTGCTAATTATAAAATGCGGTATTCAATGAAGTGGAATTAAGGCTAAAACCAGCTTCGCTCAGTGTTTTCAGATATAAGAACAAAACTTATCTGGCATCACAGACTTACGAATCACGCCCGAGGACTCTCCTTTTTGAGGGTTGCTATCCATTGGGCCAATAAGACACTTTTTTCGAAAATGCGAACTTAAGAGGTTCAGGACATCCTCGAAGGATCTTGACAAGGAACTACCACCCAACCATCTTCCCCAGAAACTGCTGGTCCAATTGTTGGTATTGTTGGCGTTCTTGCTGCGCCACTTCGTTGTCCTTTCATAATCTCCAGTTGGCGCTTCAAATTTAGGTAAAGTTTTCGCAAAGATTCCTGCAACCATAATATACGACTTTAAATTATAAACTATCTTTGTTTTTGTTATTTTTTGAAAATTATAATGGGAAAAAATCATAAATCATTTACAAAGTCACAAATTTGCCTTCAGGGTGGTCGCGAAATTTCATTTTAAAAATTCCCTGACTTTTCAGTGATTTCTCCCTGAATAATTTTTCATTTTCCATGGTCATTAATATTTAAAGAACAAAATCCTAATTTTGTAAAATTGTTAATATAGAATCTCTAATGAATGAAATAAAACAAATAAAAATTTATCCAATTTTTGTTATTCTCATGGTTGCCACAGGCTAATTTGCTGGAAAAAGTGACCTACATTGCAATCCAAAAAGTGACCAAAAGTGAATAATGTGCATTAATAATGTAACTAATGTTCTTTTGAATTTTAAATAATCCCAAAGAATTCGATTCACAAGACTTCAAAACAATTTAACTCAAATTTAAAAGAATGCACATGAATTGGGAAAAATTCAAAAAAATACAGAAAATTCCATTGATTTCAATAAAATTTGAGTAAATACAGTAGGTGAAAAAAGTGCAAAAATAGTCAAATTATGTTTGAAACTTTTCAACAAAAAAAAAACAAGAAATAATGACAAAAACAGCATAGAAAAAAATTCTCAAAACATTTTTAAAAATACCCTTGGGTGTATTAAGTTCGTAAAAAATGTCCATTCTGACTTTAAAAATAGATTAATGGAACATGCATTTATCCTAGAAAAAGCGCTAATTTTGACTATTTGTTTATTTATAATATTTTTCAGTTTACAATTATTGACAGTTCATATTTTTTTACACTTATTGATGATCTACGGACTTTATAGAAACAAAAACCCCGATAAATGTTCTTTAAAAAGTGGTTGAAAAAATGAAAAACTGTGAGAAAAAAGGTGGGTCGTTGGGCGACCCATCATGACACAAAAGGTTAAAAGAATTCAGGATAATTTAACAAAAATGTAGGGTGAATTCCAAATGAATTGCAACAACATATTTTTCAATTTCTTCCAATCATTGAAACCCAACGAAATCCCTCACTTCTTGTGAACAAATGGTTTTAAATTATTTAAAATATGATAAAGTCTCGTGAAATTCTGTGAAATCTGATATTTACTGAAATGCTGGAAAATTTATCAAATACACTGAGAGATTTTAAACTCTCTTAAAATAATTGAGATCTTATAAAATGCCTTGAAATCTTTTAAAATATCTTAAAACCTTAGGGGTCATCCACATATTACGTAACACTTTTAGAGGGAGGGAGGCTTTAAGAGGGGGAGGGGGAGATTTCAAGAAATGTTACGTAAAACATTTTTAAATGTAATAATTAAAAAATAACATTAAAATAATAATAATGGGGAAAACACCACATTTTGTTTGAACATGAACAAATTTCTTAACTCAGTCACTACAAAATAATTCAAAGATGCAAAATCAGCATTATTAAAAGTTTTAAAGTTTTTTTTAACTAAGAAAGTAAAAATAAGTTTATAAAAATGAAAAGAGAAAAGATTAGGAAAAAGACTTTTTTCAATTTGATACAGGCATTTTTTATTGAACAAATTAAAAAAATGTAATTATGTTTGATGATATTTAAAAAATTCTAACTTAATCAAATAATTCTTTTTTCTAAAATATGATTTTATATTATTATTTGGAATCGAAAACTGTGCATATAAAAAATTCATTCATAATGTTGCCAAAAGTGATATCGAACAAATTTGAAAAGAAAACACGTGGTTTATTCCGATAGGATACCACAACTTACGTGAAATTATTTGTCATGGTAGAGTAAAAACGTTGTATTTATAGTTTTCTAAACGTCTTACAAATTTCTTGGAATTTTATTAAAATATCCTAAAATATTTCAAATTCTTTGAAATCTTTTGAAACTTTACAATAAAATATTTCAAATCTTTTGAAATCCCTCAAAATTACTGAAGTCAATTAAAAATGCCTTCAAATCTTTTAAAATACCATAAAATATTTAAAATCTTTTGACATCCCTTGAAATTTTTAAAGTTCTTGAAAATTTCTTGGAATTTTTACAAATATCCTCAAATATTTCAAACTCTTTGAAATCGTTTGAAGCTTCACCCTAAAATATTTCAAATCCTTTAAAATACCTTCAAAATACTAAAGTCAATTAAAAGCTACTTGCAATTTTTTTAATTTAACTCAAATATTTGAAATCTTTTAAAATCCCTTGAAACTTATTAAAGCGATTGAAAATGTTTTGAAATCTTTTAAAATACCCTCAAATATTACAAATCCATTGAAATCCCATTAAATTACTGAAATCAATGGAAAATTCCTTGGAATCTTTTAAAATACACTGAAAGATTTAAAATATTTTGAAATTCCGATGGAATTTTTAAAGCTCTTGAAAATTGCTTGAAATTTGTTTTAATATCCTAAAATATTTCAAATTCATTGAAATCTTTTGAAACTTTACCCTAAAATATTTCAAATCCTTTGAAATCCCTTTAAATTACTGAAGCCAATTAAAAATTCCTTGCACTTTTTTAAAATTCCCTGAAATATTTTAAATCTTTTGAAATCCCTTGAAATGTTTAAAGTTCTTGAAAATTTCTTGGAATTTTTACAAATATCCTCAAATATTTCAAATTCTTTGAAATCGTTTGAAGCTTTACCCTAAAGTATTTAAAATCCTTTAAAATACCTTCAAAATACTAAAGCCAATTAAAAGCTCCTCGCAATTTTTTTAAATTAACTCAAATATTTCAAATCTTTTAAAATCCCTTGAAACTTATTAAAGCCATTGGAAATGTTTTGAAATCTTTTAAAATACCCTAAAATCTTACAAATCCATTGAAATCCCATTAAATTACTGAAATCAATGGAAAATGCCTTCGAATCTTCTAAAACACGCTAAAACATTTAAAATATTTTGAAATCCCTATGAAATTTTTAATGCTCTTGAAAATTGCTAGAAATTTTTTTTAATATCCTTAAATATTTCAAATTCATTGAAATCTTTTGAAACTTTACCCTACAATATTTCAAATCCTTTGAAATCCCTTCAAATTACTGAAGTCAATTAAAAATTCTTTGCAATTTTTTAAAATTCCCTACAATATTTTTAATCTTTTGAAATCCTTTGACATTTTTTTAAAGCTCCTCAAAATTCCTTGGAATTTTTAAAAGTAACCTAAAATCTTTCAAATCCTTTGAAATCATTTCAAATTATTAAAATCTATTAAAAACGTCATTATGCCTTTTAAAATACTTTAGATTTCAAAAGAATTCCAGAAAATTCAGAAACAGGTAATGAATAAAGTAATCTTTTAATTTAAAAGGTTATTATAGTGACTTCATCTTCAAACGGTGACTAAAAAATTATTTGAGAAAAAAAAAACTGACTAAAAGTGACTGTGCTTAACAGTTGCTTAAAGTGCTTCTTACAGAAAATCCCTGACTTTTGCCATTTTTTCAAAATCTCTGACATTTCATTGATTTCCCGGTTTCCCTGGCCAGCGGAAATTGCGTGTTCCGTTTTAAATGTGTATTGTTTTGATACTGAATCAACGGTATTCTAGGGCTCTATTGTTATTAATTACGCAATCTAAACCTGGTTCAGTGAAGGCTGATCTTGCGTTTCGCGCCAGGGTATCAAGTCGATGATTCATCAAAGAAAATGCGACACGAATTCCGGCAGACATTGCCATTCGATGCGTCGCCTTCAAAACGTTAAACAACAGACGTTTACGCTACCGATGACGTTTTAGTCATCGTACTAATAGAATTTTACTAATAGAATTTTAAAAAGACGTTTTGAAATCTTTCCAACTCCAGCGTCTCCCCTGTGTTTTTGAATCCAAAGAAAATGTGCGAATGCAAACTTCTATTGCAATTATTATTTTTCAATCTCGTATTTTTGAATTTTCTAATTCGGTTTGAAAAGGTGAGCGATTGAAATTCAAAGAAAATTAATAACAAATATGATTTTTAAAATATCAGGGTTGCCATTTATTCGCTGGACAAAATGCTTGGGGTTTTCCGAACTCGCCAAAATTTTTCCCGGTCATTGAAATTAAAAAGTTGGAAATCTTAAAACTAAAGGTTTTTTCATTTGAAATAATCAAAACTACATTATAAATTAAAGCACCCAACATTTCTGAATTTTCCACTTTCCAAATAAGGCTTTAAAAAATTGTCATTCAAAAACTTTTAATTCAACCTAAGGGCTTAAAAAAAATGTATCTGACAATGAAACAATGATAAAGTATCAATTTCACAAACTTTCATTATACAAACTAAATGTCACCACTTTTATCGTCGCGGAAAAAATTCCCGGTTATAAAAATTTGTTCTTAGGCATACAAATAAAAATAGTTTTTGGTAACTACAAACTTTACATCTCAAAATGCTCCCAAAATAGGGGAAATAGGATGATTTTTCACGTAAATAGGGAAATAAATTCTTTTAAATAAATAAATAAATATATATATATATAA
>JAABKJ010006786.1:0-21583 GCA_011634705.1 Andricus grossulariae
ATCATATTCACTTTGATTCTCGATTTAGCAGTATTTGTCCTATATATTCCAAGAAGAATCCCTCTATAATCTAATATTGCGAAAATGTCTCCATTGGATGCTGATAATACAATATTTTCTTGATTTGGCACGGGAATAAAGCTCGCTCCTGGTCGAAATCTAACTGGATAAGCAGCAGGAAAAAAGTATCTTCGGAATTCAAATTGTTGATTCTGATTTGTCCGGGGAATAAGCCGAATGTATCCAAGTTGTCTAAGTGCGTATCCAAGTACTTGAGGAGACGGAGACCTGCCAGGAGGCGACCTGTCCCTGGCACGAAGAGGATGCTCCTCAGGAGCCTGAAGTATACGACGAGAAGGGGAAGAGCGACAGTGAACCGGGCGTGGAGTGTCAAGGCAATCTCTGCTTGACTGTGAACTTAACTCTGCGAAAGGAAATGGAGGATTCATGTTTCTTCTTAAACAAACTTCAAACAGAGATTCATTCTTTATTCTCGTGTTTGGTATAAAATGCTTTAAAATCATAAGTAAAGGATTCTGTAAAGAAATCTTGTGTCATAAAAATTTTAGGTTAAAAATGGTTGAGACTCACTGTGGTTGAATTTAACACAACTCATTACATATTTTTCCATTTTTTGAATTTATTCTGAATTCGCTAGAAATCACCTGGAGTTCTTATAAACTTAATGAAATTCTTTTAATTTCTTTCAAATGCAAAAGAACATAAGTCCGTGTATTAATGCATGCTTGTCACTTCTAGATAATTTTAGTACGGTTTTGGTTTAGAAATTATGACGATGTCAAAGAGCTGTATTTAGAAACAAAGTCTCATTTGCAAATAACTTCTTCTTTTCTTAAAAATGCTACCATTTTGTGGAAAAAATGAATTATTACGTTCAACATTTTTCTCCGTTGATTGCAAATTCAACTCTTTATTCATAAGACTAATTGTGTGCTGAAAAATCAAATAATTAATTTCTTTATGTTCTACTATCTGGCCGAAGCTGCATTTTCATTGGTTGAAAATAATCTTTTTGTTCTAAATTGAGCTTTTCAATTTTATAATACAACTATCCTCGAATAAATTCGTCTTTGTAGGTTGAACATTCAACTATTTGGTCAAAAATTCTATTGTTTTGCTCAAATGTAATTTCTTTGTTGTAAGCTTAGTAGTATATTATGCACAAAGGGGAAAAAGATGGACATTATTGATGCATGTATGTTTTCAGTGAGAGCCGCAGGAGCCGACCTTAAGAGCCGCTTTTCGAGTTCGTTGGTATGTAACGGCCATTATATCTATGACTTCGTGATGCCGTCCAAGACGAGAAGTACCGAGCCTGGCTCGCTTTCGCCTCGTTCATTCCTCGGTTACGTCTCATTTTCTCGGGCACATTCCTCTGTTTGTCTTGTCACATCCTTCCTCATCCCGTCTCATCTTTCCTCGTTGTCGCCTCGGTCTTTCCGATGAATGCGACTAATGTGCGCTAGTGGAGCGGACAGATTGCAAGACCGTTATTTTGATACTCTGACGCACTAATGCTAATAAGCGTTCTTTAATGAACAGTTAAAGTCAAAATATAATTACATATTATACTTTTTTGTGCACCACTGATCAATTTGATATAGAACACTACTATGTTACGATTTTTTCAAAGGTTAACTTCACTCTGTTTTTATGTTATTTTGTTCTTCTCAAAAATTTATTTTGCCAATTATAACAATAAAATGCATTGAAAAACTTTCCTATGTTCAAAATTTACTTCCAAAACATTGAAAAAATCAGATCATTAAGAAAGACGAGTTAATATAAAAAATTCAGCGACTCGTTATTTTTAATGATCTGATATTCTCCAATTTTTCGGAAGTACATTTTAGACATGAAAAAGCTTTTCCATGATGAACAAAATTATGTGCAGAGCTTTCAGACTTTTTTCATTTTCAGGTGCTTATACAAAAATTAATTTTTCCTACAGAAATCAAAAGAATAATTTAAAGAAATTATGTGGCTGATTCATATTATGCAGATTGAGAAACAGAAATAACATTTATGATTTCTCCAAATCTGCAATTAACAAATTATTTTCCTTTAGTTCAACTTCACCCAACCGCAAAATCTTAATCAACATTCAGAAATTTCAAAAGATTCTGAAATGTTGCAAAAAAATTATAAAACTTCACATTGATTTTGCATACACAACAAGGCTTTCTGGAATTCACGAAGAATTCCAAATATTTAAAGATTTTACAAAAATTTAAAATATTGTAATATTATAGAATTATTACAAAAGATTGGAAAAAGATTTCACACGTATTTCAAAGAATTCTTAAACTTTTTAAAAAATTTTTAAAAATTTCACAAAGATTTCAAAGATTTTGCTAAAATTTCAAGAGATTCCAAAAGATTTTACAGAAATTTCAAGAGTTTACATAGATTTTGCATACTTTAAAAGAGTTGAAGGCATTCGCAAACATTTCCAAATATTTCAGGGATTTCACAAACATTTAAAATATTTCAATATTTGTTAAATTCTTTAAACTACAAATGTCCTGAAAATCTACCTCTCTTTTTACATTTCTATTTCATATATTCTGTTGGTATAATTGGCAAAATACATTATTAATAAGAAAAAAGCAAAATACTAATAAAATTAAGTTTAATCTTCGAAAAAATCGTAACATAGTCGTGTTTGATATCAAATCAATCAGTAGTAGACAAACAAGTGTAACATGTAATCAGATTTCGACTCTAACTATTTATTGAAAAACGCTAATTAACATTGGCGCGTCCGAGTGGCAAAAGTGCTCATACGTCGCGTTTTTTGGAAACCCCGAAGCGATGAACGAGAAAGGACGCCAGGAGACGAGGAAAAACGAGACAGCTCGGCGGCAACACTACTATAACGTCATATTTTTTGACGACATAAATATAAAAATGGCCATTATATGAATATTAGCTGGAAAGGGGGACTTTATTTTCGCTCCACAGGCCTGAGAAATGGCCGCGTTCATGCATGGATTATATAAAATATAATAAAAATGATAGATATATTATATTAGTATATTCACCAATAGAATTAAAGATGACCACCAGAGTGAAAACGAAAGTATAGACAATCCTCATTCTCGAAATGTAGAGGAAAAACTGAATTATGCTTCAGTGAATAAGTGGCTTAACAAATGTAACTAAAGAATATTCTATTGCACCATCAGAGTACAAATATATACATAAGTAGTCTTTATCTCACATAAATGTGAGATGACGAGGTTATAGTTTCAACATTGTCCTTCGGAGATATAATTATTAAATTTGTATCGCAAAGGTATTCACTTTAATTGGTGATAAACGATATATGTAACAACAAAAATTGTTAAAGAGGAAAGTTCATTGAATCATTCAAAAATACTAGGAAAAGATAATACGAAATGCAGAACAAACAATAACATGATAAGATACGTGTGGTTTATTTTGTTCTCTCCAAATCAAATCAAACATTCAAACCGACTTGAACAAATAAGATTTAAAAAAATGCGTACCTTAGTTTACTTTTAAAATATACCACTAAGGACTTCATTTTAGTCAAAATCCTGTACAAGCATGAAAAATTCATTTTAAATACATCTAAAATTTTAGGAAAGTTACCGGATGAGGATCGTGTGACTTTTTCGACTTATTCGAAGAAAATTGACCTGATGATGTTTTTTTAGCGTACTGGGTTAACGCTCCACTCACGGATAGTGGCGTTGCCGGTATAAATCCGGGCTGAGGCAGATTTTTGAGTTCTGCAAATCAAAATTATTGTTTTTGTTGATAACAAAATTATTTTTTGAATACATTATCTCCAAGCCATCATCAGATAAAAAGCAATATGTGGAGACTGCTTAGATCTCCAGACTATGTAATAAATTGAAATACATGATAATATGAAAATTACTAAAATAAGAATTTGTTCAAACATATTTTGCTAGGGCACCGAAAAAAGGTGTTTATTAACGATTCTAAATTAATTATCCTTTTCATGAATAGGAAAGTCAAAAGGAAAGGAGGTCTCAATATCAACATAGCATAAAAAAGATTAGTCTAACTGAAACGAGTATTTTGTATTCGCAGGTTTTTTTCACTTGTTCAGACTTAAGGAGATATGCGAATTTTGAATGCTTGCGTTTTGAATGTTTATATAAATGGCTTCCCAAAAAAATCTAAAAATAATTTAGATTCGTAATACAGATATTCGAGTCAGTGGAATAGATGATTTATTCTTTTTTATAACAAATTTCTTCGCATATCTCCTCAAATATGAATAACCAAATGAAAAGAAATTAAACGAAATTCAAATTTATTTTAATGAGCCGCATCTTTTTTATTTTATTTAATTTTGCGTTATCATCTGCCGCTATCGAGAAAAATTGATTTTTCCAGAAAAACAGAGAAATTTTCGATGAGCGACCTCTAAATACTTTCCGATTAATTATCAGTTTAAATATCAGACTATTATTCTATTATAGACATGCCCAACCCGGGGAAATTTGCTCCGGGACCACATGTTCCGCTTCCACCACTTATTCTCCAGGAGAGCGAGAGTAGTGGTAGGGGCGTGCAAGAATCTCTACTCTGTGACGTACGCTGCACCGTAGATACGCAATATCTGTTGGGGTGCTTGGGGGCCACTGATTTTTCCATATAAAATTTTAAAAGTAACTAGAGTCTTCATTATTTTATTGCAGTATGTTTACATTTCTTTTTAATGAATATAATTAAAAAGAGATGTTCACAAAGTGTTACTTTGTTGTACATTATTGAATATTTGAATATCACCGTTTTTTACATCGTATGTCAATTATACATACATTTTTCCCCTATTGATTGAAAGAGCAATTTTGAAACAATTTCTACTATTTCCTATTTACCGTATCTCGAAGTGATGACCGTGATCATGAAATCTTGACCAAGTCTGATAATATTTTAGATCAACATCGGAAGACAACATTTTTCATTTTTGCTTTTGCAAATCTTCAAATTATGCGATGAAAAAATGAATTATTGGGCGAGATATTGCGCCGGAAATCTGCGTATTATGCGAAATTCTATGCAAGCTTCAATGTAACTTATCTTTGTCATGCCAGCGAGTATTATGATGTTATTACGTTCATGAAAAATGAAAAAACAAGTTCGTAACTTTGGTTCAATAGTAGTCCAGCATGCATGGTATGTCATCAGTCCACCCAACTTATATATTAGGAATAAGCGCAAAACTCAAAAAGGCTACGGTAGATCATTGCCCAATTTTGGGACATGCATATGTCAGAAAGTGAAACAGAAACATATATTATATATATTATTATTATTCATTGCATAATGTTGATATATTGTTATACTTTCAAAAGAATCAAAAGTATCAGTCAACTAAAACTGTGATATTAAAATATTCAATAATGTACAACAAAGGAACACTTTATAAACTTCTCTTTTCAATTACATTCATTAAAAAGAAATGTAAAGATACTGCAATAAAATAATGAAGACTCTAGCTACTATTAACATTTTATGTTAAAAAATCAGTCGCCCACAAGCACACCAACAGACATTTCGTATCTACGGTGCAGCGTACCTCACAGAGTAGTGATTCTCGCACGCACCTACCACCACTCCCGCTCTCCAGGGGAATAAGTGGTGGAAGCGGAACATCTGGTCCTGGAGCAAATTTCCCCGGGTTGGGCATGTCTGATAGATGGTTCATTCAAGACTACGCCAAGTTATTCAAGCCTGTGAATGATCTCATCAAGAAAAATATTGAATGGAGATGGGAAAAAGAGCATCACTAAATTTTTCATAAAATCCGAAATTACCTTTGTCGAGAGCCTTTCCTTCAATATTCGGATTTCAAAAAAGAATTTAAACTCACCACAGATGCCTCAGAGTACGCTGTGGAAGCCATATTATCACAAGAAAAGGACGGAATGGACATGCCTACCACCTATTACTCAGAGGCAATGAGCGCTTGTGAAATAAGGTATATACGATAAGGAGGAAGCCTTTCGGTACTATATGGAGTGCAAAATTTCCGGCCCTACCCTTACGGAAGGAAATTCATAAAAGCATGCTCTATGTTGAGGATCCGGCACCAGACTTCTTAAGTGGCGAATGAAATTGGAAAACACCGATTTTATTTTCGAATGTAAGATAGGAAAATTAAATCGCTGTGTCGAGGCCCTATCTCAAAATCCAGTGCTCGATGAGCAATCCGACGGTGATGTCCTTAGAATCCAGTCCAAACAAAACACCCCCACAGTGCGGAAGAAATCACAACTCCTCGCGGCAGCACAGAAAAATCTGACCATCGTGAGGTCTAGCCAGTTCAAACTTAGTAAAACGAAACCGACTCCTTTGTCCAAGCCACATTCCTGATTCGAAAGGCAACTCTCGAGCTGAAATTGGCGTATGATTTGGAAAAAGACATCCCCTGAACATCTGACAAGCAGTTACAGGACGCCAAACAATCAACGTGGCAAAAATCAAAATGGCCATGGTAGGTGCTTGGAGGTCCACAGGGGCAGGAATCTAACAGCTTAGATTCCTTACAGGTGATGTGAAATTATGCTCCTGGCCACGAAAGGATAGAAGGAAATGAAGAAGCGGATAAACTGGCGAGAGAGGGAACAGAGCAAGATTCCGTACAAGTAGCCAGCACCTTCTATACGTAAACTTTAAGTTTTCATCATAAAACCCCTCCACCTCCGCAGCAACACAGGTCTCTAAAGATAAAAATGATAAAGAACTTTCGGAAGAATTGAAAAAGAAATATCCCTGCAGAGAATTTTATGATGACGGATTCACGCTCTGAGTAAATAGTATCCTAAAGGCTTTCAGAGGACATTGAAAATCACTGCAGGAGGCCGACGACTTGGATAAACCATGTCGCCCAGAGGTCCACACAAACTTAGGCTGTATAAAGATCGTAGCAACTCAGCGTTAAAATAGCGTGCTTTTTACGGGCGTTTCCGAAGAAATTAATTCTCATCAGATAAAGGACCCTTCATCAAAATTTCTTCAAAACTTTTCAAAACTCAAACTTGAGGTACCCTATATGGAACCACCTACACCCCAGAACAAAAGAAAAATCCTCAGAAAACTGCTTACATAAAACTGAAGATTCTAACATAAACCGTCAATGGAAAAAGCCATTGACCTTCGAATTCAGTCGCCAAGCTCCTGGTGGCTACCATGCGTCTTGATCTAGAACACCTCTGGGAAAGCCGACCTCAGAAGGGACAAGTCTTGGTCATCTCTATAGCGCTCGATACAAAACAAATCATATAGTTGTAAAACGAGACGTTTCGTTAAACTTGACTGGAAAGGCGTCATTGCAGATCTAGGCAACCTTTGCATCGCACTAGAAAACGCTTAACAGAAAACATGCCGTATGGCAAATTCAGGGGACTTGCTTGGTTCACTACCCCAAGATGAAATTCGCGACACATTTGCCTCCATTCTCCGGGGTGGTAATATCCAGACCACTCTTTATCATTGCAGAATTGTGAAGCCCCCGGAGGACTTAAGACAAGAAATAGTAATAAAATGTCACGAGAGTCTTGTAGGACGACACAAGGGTATGACAAAAACGAATATGCGAGTCCAAGAACGATTCACATGGCTCGGCCTGCGGGACCAAATAAACAACTACATACGAAATCTTCGTAGTTGTCTAAAGAATAAACTCATGAGAGGAGAAGCCTTTGTAAGTGTAATGACGAGGAAAATGGAAAAAAAATTTTTAACGTAAAACAATTGACCACTATTCGGGTATCGTCCTCAAACGAATGGATCCCTGGAGAGAAGCCAAATAGTTTGAACAAATCATATAAAACATTACGCAAACGATTATGACGACTGGGACAGACTTCTCCCATTTGCCATGTTTGCGTACAATACATCGTTTCATGAAGTGACGGAGTTTACCTCCTTCGAATTAGTTTTCGGAAGAACCGCACGGGTACACACCTCATTTCGATCGGAACACCACCTGGACGCCTATTGCGCCTGCTCGCATGACCTATTCGTCCGTTTAACGAGATTCAAAAAGTCGGCGCAAAGAATCTAATTGATGCAAAGGAAAGTGAATGCGTGTGAAGTGAAGTGAAGTGTTGAAGGATGTACGCGATGAAAATTTTGATTCGCGACGTCATGGTCCATACAAAGTCGTAGGACTAACCGATAATCATAATGTAATTCTAGAAAGTGAAGACAGCTCGCGATTTATGAAACGTGCCGACTAGCGTGAGGTATTTGAGATTTGAGCCGGTTAAAAGAATGAAAACAATGTATTCCTCTCCTTTAGCTACATAAAGCAGCTATATAATTATGATGATCAATAAAAAAAATGTAGGCCAAACTTTGAGTATTTTGTGAAACAAGGTAAACACAGGAATAAAAACTAAAGCTGTAAATTAAACGAAAAATTGAAAATACAGTCAATTCGAAGGAATTCAATAAAGTCTGATTACCAAAGGATTATCTTGCCCCAAGATAATTCCGGGGTGGTGCACTGCTCAAATGTTTCATTTTCTCTTTAAAATGTTTCTTACTTTATTCAGGTGTGAATACAATTTACTATAAAATAACTTCGATTCTTATTTTCAAGAATTATCTATTAAAAACATACAGAATCATTAATTCCGAAATGATTCTATGGTGGGGATTTAAATCTTGGCCATCGTAACCCAAAACTAAGGGCGTTGAATATACCGTATCACATGCCGATGCTTTCTTTTATGTGTAATTACTGCTTCTATCCTTAACTAAATCCTATACTGTAATGAAATGTAATTTGATTAAAGCTATAAATGAATTGTAATTGATAAATTTTAAATTGAGTAAATTAAAGAGTATCCAAACGCAAACTTTGTTCATAGAAAAGAAAATTAAAGCAGATTTGTTAGATTGACCTAAAATGTATGGCATTGGGCTGAGCGAACATCTGTACCGGATCACTTCCCTTAACAGTAGTTCCGGAATCTGTTAAGAGACGAAGGGACTCATGCGAAGGAGTGTTAGAGTCTAGAGACTCACTATTTTCATGAACGTTCAAAAATATCATAATTTTCTTGCGACATATGGACACAGAAGGAAATCTCCTGGAGAATTGCGAAGTGATACTCGGCGAAGACTGCATTAACATCTTCGAATCTTACCAATTGACTAGGAAGCATGATGTTGCTGAAAATTGTTTGAAGAACGTTTAATTCAAGATGGAAAAACTGAAACGTATGACAAAAAACCTTCATCCACAAAACCTTCCGAAGGACATCAGACCACGGCGAGTATCTCCGATGCTAGGATTTCTGCCAGGAATAATGAAACCTGTTGCAGGACTTGTCGCATATGATCATGAGCAACTATTTGACACAAGAGTCGACGAGCTGCTGTTAATCACCAACCAATCAGAGGTTGTATATCGTCATGTACTGGACCATGCTCCCAAACTCATGTTTGCTATTCCATGACAAAAAGTCAGTGTCGACGATTTTCACAAACACAAACATCAACGATCATTGTGAGGAATGGATCATTACGGTTCGTACTGGATATACCACTTGTGGACAAATCAGATTATCAAGTCTACCATATTCATTCAATACTCGTACCTCAAGAAATATTTACAACCAACTCTGGCCCGGCGTATAGAAATTTTAAGTTTAGATATATCAAGGTAGATGAATCTCAAAGAACTTACATCCGAACAACAGGAGATCAATTCTTGGAATCTAAGCACCTTCAGCAATATCATCTTTGCAAGGAAGATCTTATCATCCCAGAGACGCCGTCCAGTAAAATTTGCGAAAGTGAGCTGCTGCTCCACTTAACACAAGACGCGTTTAAAATCTGCGATATAAAATTTCATACCAGTGCGAATCATATTGGATCAAGGTTAAGATTTTATCGGGATGGATTTACTCTCTCGAAAGGAAGCAGTCAGCACACTCAATCTGCCCAATACAGCTATTAATAACAGGGAAGGTTAACATCACGGAAATGATGCTTCCAAGATCATCAACAGAAGGCGTTACCTACCGAAAAAAATGTAGAATTTTAATGGGCGATCGAGAAGAAATTAGAGGCATTCAGTGATCACAAGACATTCCTCAAAAATCATTGAACTCGTGTACTCGTGGGCCTTATATCGGATTAGGTTTATTAACAATCCTGGGATTAATTGCCTATTTTTTTCTCTCTCAAATCTCAATAGTAATATTAGCCTGTCTCGCTTTGTATTAGCCAGAAGCGATCTAGGAGGTACACTATTAGTGCAGTCAAACATATTATTCAAAATTTCAAAGAAGCTGACCCTGAAAAACACCATGAATATGAATTAGAATCCAAAAATATCTCCAAGAGCCTCTAGCACGAATTCAAATTAAATCCTTTGCAAGAAGATCATCCAGTGGGCTCCTGAAAAAGCAGACAGTATATCACAAGTATCGGAGATGCCCCTGTCCAAGGTACAGCTACTGATGCAAACACTTCAACCCATGTGGTCGTGTAACATTTAAAAAAATGTCACGCAAATGTACCATATTCTCTATATTAAGTTCAAACCACTACACAGAAGCAGCTAGGTTTGAATATAAATTACATTACTTATTGATAAAATGACTAAGGCGCTTGTGTGAATGAAGAAATTGAAAATGAATACTAAGGCCGTATACGTCTATAAAGCGTCTAAGCCAACGATAGTTTAAGTCGTGACAGGTTCCGAGAAGTTGTCTTATAAGTTTATTACATTTTAAAATAACTCACAAAATTTTACTGTAATTAATCCAACTATCATGGGAAAGGGCTGCTCATTTTTACCCCTTTATCAAGGACAATAACAAAAATTCCCAGGGTGGGTTTGTTACGTACCGTCCTGGAAGGTGCATTTTCTTATCTCGCAGCGTCCCTCCTATGTGATCAATCGATTTATGTGGACAGCTGATCTGACCCTTAATGATAAGTGAAAGGACTCAGAGATGCCTTCGAGTCACTTCATGAGAGGCAGCATTCTCTAGAAGTCAACGATTCGTAATGTAGCTTCTCTCCATGGTTCCTTTCTATATTGTTTCACCAAATTCTCATCATAGTTCTTTACTAGTTTTTGCACCGACAAGAATTACTACGGAATCCGAAAAAAACACGGTTTCTCATGCCCGTCTGAACTCGACGCGGAACTGAGCTGGTCCGCGACTTCATTATTAAATGAAGTGAGACATTGGCCGGGAAAGACCTTTTTAAACGTTAGTCTGACCCGACCCCTTTTTTTTATTATGTATCAACGTACGTCGCCCTTCAAACTGCAGCAATGGTCATGCGTTTCTACCAAATACAAACGAACGGGAATGGCATCGAATGATGGCATCATCGGAACTAATTTGACAAATTTGATTGAATCACGCAAACAGATTTATGAACGGACGTATTACACTTTTGGATCTTTAGTCGACGTCAGACAGAGCGTGAATTTAGGTGACATAACGGCGTACAGACAGGTAGCCATTTGAATTCGAAACCAGCAGAGATCCTTTTTCACCGTCAAGGTTATTTAGATTCTGCGAAACAGCTTACTCAAGCCAGAATAGAAACGGCGAATCGGTCCCAGTGCAGTTGTTAAGCAAGTGCAACGCTCTAGGGAAAGGTGTGAACCTGACCAGTTACATCCTTTCCCAAAAACGAGAAATATAATCCTTCTCCACTCCTTCCGTCCTCTGGCGAATGAAGTGTGACTGTAGCTATAAGCTAGGGTAAGTCGAATATGAAATCGCTTGTGTTTTCCTGAAGCCTTTGGAATTTTACTATCTGTTTCTATTGCTGCTTGAACCGCCGGTACATTATAGTAATTAGAGCTCCTTCACAGGTGTTTAATATTTAAAAATCATAATCGCTTACGTAAAAGTTGGTTATTTGCGTTGACATAAAGTTTTAAAAAATAGCAATTCGAATGAAAATTCAGAGAAAAAAAAACGCAATGACGTTTTAATGTTTTTATTTAATTTTTATCCAACTACTGATTTTGCTCGGGAATAAGCCGACTATATCCAAGTTGTCCAAGTGCATATCATAGTACTTCATGAGAAGGAGTCCTGCCCGGAGGAGGACTGGACCTGGCACGACGAGGAGGCTACTGAGGAAAATTCCGGGCAGATGCATTTTGTCTGGCACAAGAAGAAGAACCAGGAAAGCGTTTCCCATTGGCATTCCATTCGAACTCTAGTGAATCATAATTTACAAAAGCTTTAATAAAACTGTTTGGGAAGATAGGGTGATTTTTGCCTACTGGGCAATACCAGATTTCATCTGCAGTCAAATTATCAACTTCGCCGCTTATTAGATTTATTTTTATTCGCGAATTATTTTCATCTGTTCTATATATTCCATGAAGAGTCCCACTATAATCCAATATTGCAAAAACGTCACCACTGGATGTTGACAACACAATATATTCTTGGTTTGGCCCAAGCACATAGTTCGTAGGATCTATTCGCATTCGAATTGGTTCATAGGCAGGAAAAACGAATCTTCGAAATTCAAAACGCTGCTTCTGGTTTGTGCAAGGAATAAGTCGAACATAGCCAAGTTGCTCTATTGCACATCCAAGTACTTGAACAGAAAAAGGCCTTCCCGAAGAGGACCTGGATCTGGCAGGAAGCTCCTGAGCTGAATTCCGTTCAGGTGAATGTGTTCTGTCAGAAGAAGAGCCAGGGTTACGTTCGCTATTAGTATTCCATGCAGACTGTAGTGAATCGTCATTTGCTGAAGCTTTAATAAAATTGTACGGGAAGATTGGGCGGCGTTCGCCTACTGGAAAATATCGCACTTCCTCTGGGGTCATATTGTCAATTACTCCGCTTATCATATTTATTTTCATTCTCAGATGAGCTTTATTTGTCGAATATATTCCACGAAGAAACCCGCTATGCTCTAATATTGCACAAACGTCACCATTCGATGTTGATACTACAATCTCTTCTTGAGCTGAAACGGGAATAAAGCTTTGTTCTGCTGTTCGCAATCTGATTGGTTGGCCAGCAGGAAAAACGTATCTTCGAAATTCGAATCGTAGGTTCTGATTTGCGCGGGGAATAAGCCGAATGTATCCAAGTTGTCGAAGTGCATATCCAAGTACTTTAGATGAAGGCGACAACCCAGGAGGCGACCTGGTTTCAGAATGAAGAGGAGTCTCTTGAGGAGAAGTCCGGTCAGGTGAATGTTGTCTGTCAGAAGAAGAAAAACCAAGGTTGCGTTCGCTATTAGGATTCCATTCGGACTTTAGTGAATCCTCATTTGCTGAAGCTTCGATGAAATTTTTTGGGAAGATTGGCTGACTTTCTCCTATTGGACAATCTCGTGCTTCATCTCGGGTCAAATTATCAACGTTTCCGCTTATCATATTCAGTTTAATTCTCGATTTAGTTCTTTGTGTCGTATATATTCCACGAAGAATCCCGCTATGCTCTAATATTGCAAAAATGTCACCATTGGATGCTGATATTACAATATGTTCTTGGTTTGGCACGGGAATATATTTATTTTTTTCTGGTCGCAATCTAATTGGATAACCATTAGGAAAAACGTATCTTCGAAATTCGAATCGTACATTCTGATTTGTGCGGGGAATGAGCCGAATGTATCCAAGTTTTCCAAGTGCGTATCCAAGTACTTTAGGAGAAGGAGGCCTACTAGAAGGCGACCTGTCCCTGGCACGAACTGGATGCTCCTCAGGAGCCTGCAGTATACGACGAGAACGAGAAGAGCGACAGTGAACCGGGCGGGGAGTGTCAAGGCAATCTCTGCTTGACTGCGAACTTAACTCTGCGAAAAAAATAGAGGATTCATGTTTCTCGTGAAACAAACTTCAAAAAGAGCTTGATATTTTATTCTCGTTTTTGGTATAAAATACTTTAAAATCATAAGTAAGGGATTCTGTAAAGAAAAGTTGGACGATAAAAATGTTAGGTTAAAAACGGTTGAGGCTCACTGTGTTTGAATTCAACACAACACAATTCTTTTAAATTCAAAAACACATAAGTCCGATTATCAATGCACGTTAGTCACTCGTGGCAGACTCGTGTTCGATTCCTTCGACTATTAGATTCTCGGTGTCTGCGACTCGAATATGCAGACTCGAATTGTCCGCGGCCGAGACTCGAGTTTCGACAGACCTGAGTTCAAGCGATTCTTCGATTCTCTCTTGTGCATATCCCGCCTGTCACCAGTTGGAAAAGTTGACTAAAGGTCTTTTCATACCTCGCTTGCTCATAGTGATAGGCAGCCTGCCTGCAGAGAGTCCACAAGAGTGAAAGAGATAGAGAATTTCCCGTCTCTTGTACTATTATGAACTTTCTCCAGACTGGCTGCCTGCCACTGCCCGCAACCGAAGGTATGAAAAGGCCATAATGGACATGCTCGCTCGAATAGCGTCCTCATTAGCGGCGTCGCATAAATAATTGTTCCAAATGAACAAAAGCTGTATAGCATAATATGAAAACATTAATTTTTTGAATTAATGTACTAATTAGAGAAAGATTCTATTGACCCTCCAGAAAAAAATTATAAAATAATTGTAGATTTTTTAAATTAATATAAGTGAGTCATTTCTGGTCTGTAGATTCTCATTTTAATTAAGCAACAGGCACTTAGCTTAATAATTAGAAATTAATTTTATAAATACAAAAATATACTATAGCTTGAGAAATAAGTTTTAACTAAACTTTTCGTTTAATTTTTAAAATTAATGTGGTTGCGCGCCACTTCCGGTGTATAGTGTGTAATTTTTTTAAGCAAACGAAACATGTATATTTTAATAATCAAACATTCATTCATTGTAATAAAAAAATATATTATAGCTTAAGAAATAAGTTTTAACAAAACTTTTGGTTTAACTTTCAAAATTAATGTGGGTGTGCGTCATTTACGGTGTATGGTGTGTAATTGTTTTACTTGAACAAAAAATGTGTATTTTAATAATCAAACACTAATTTATTGTAATAAAAAAATCGAAAGGTTAACAAGTCGTGAAGACAGGTGTACACCTTCGCTGAAGTCACTGGCGTGAAGTCACTTGAATTCACGTGAATTCACTGAAATCACTTGAAGTCAGTGTACACTCCATCGGTCGAGTTGTGAACCCCTCGAAAAAAATATGTGCCGCAAGCCCCATGAAGTTTAACACGTGTTTCCCATAAGAAAAAAAGACGTTTTTGTAAAGTTTATTCAGAATCCTCAATATTATCTCAATCGAGTTGAAACTCAACGTTTCTTTTCATAATTAACTATAGAATACGAATAAAATAAATGTCAACACCATAACTCGGTTTTATAGGGTCCCAAAAAAAACCCCATAAGTGCAAAATGGATTTTGCGAGCTTTTGGCTCCAATTATGACTTTTTTGGTGGTTTTTTCAATGCAAATTTTTTCTGGCACATGAAAGACTAGTTCGTATTGATAATTAGATGTTTAAGTAAATCGTTTGAACAATTTATTATTATTTTTAGCAAACTTCTCATAGAATAGAGTTAGAAAGTTGCGGTTTTTTCAAAAAATGTCCACTTTTTGTCCAGTGTGCAATGAGAGGGAGGTGGTCGTTCATCATTATTAACAAGAGTGATTGTTTAAACAATTTATTATAATTGTTAATAATATTCTCTTAGAACAAAGCTACGAAATTACAGTTTTACAAAAATATTAACCTTCAGTCCGATTTTCAATTAAAATAAGCTAAATAATTAATGAGAGTTGAGAAAATTAATTGTTCGAACAATTTATTTTCATCGGTAATAATATTCTCTTTGCTTGATGGTAGAATGTTGCAGATTCTTCTGAAATTTCCCACTGTCTGTCTTTTTTTCATTATGACTATCTTCATCTATATCAATGCCTGATAGTTGCGGTTTTTTAGGCAATTTTTACTCTTCTGTCCTTTTTTTACTTAGTGAGGCAATAAGCAATGAAAGTTAACAAAAAAGTTCTTCCAACAATTTAATATTGTTTATAACTATCATTTCTTAACTAATTGCGAGAAAGTTGTGGTTTTTTCTAAAATCTTTTACTTTGCTTCGCCTTCATGGTTTTAAACAAATAATTGATAAGCATTAGAGAAAACTATTTTTGAATAATCTTTTTGAATCGAAGACCTATTTCTTCCACTCAAAATAATACTACTATTTGAAAAATAATTTTGGTTGAGGTTGACTTATTATTTGTTGAAAACTAAGAAGGCGAACCAAAGTTAAAGATTTCAGGAAAAATCACAACTTCCTATCACATATCTAAGAAAAGATAGTTATAAACAATATTAAATTCTTTAAACAACTTTTTGTTGACTTTCATTGATTTTTGCCTCACTTAATGAAAAAATGACAGAAAGGTAAAAATTGTCAAAAAAACCGCAACTATCAGACATTGATGTAGATGAAGAAAGTCATTAAGTACAATTATTTTTTTATACCATTGAGCAAAGAAAATATCATTAACGATTATAATAAAATGTTTGAACAATTATCGCTAACTGGAATTAATTATAACTTCACTTTAATTGAAAATTGGACAAAAAGACAGAAATTTCAGAAAAAACCGCATCTGTCTAGCATTATTCACATGGAATATTAATAATAATAACAGTGAATTGTTTAAACAATTGATTTTCTTATCTCCTATTAATTATTTACCTTAATTTAATTAAAAATTGGACTGACAGTGATTTTTTTTAAACTCCAATTTTGTAGCATTATTCTAATAAAATATGATTAACAATGATAATTAATTGTTTAAACAACCACTATTGTTAACATTGATGAACCATCACCTCACTCTAATTTAAAATTGGACAACGAGTGGGAAATTTTTGAAAAAACTGCGACTTTATAACTCTATTGTCTTAATTTTATATCAAACACGACTATGTTATGATTTTTTCAAAGTTTTAACTTCACTCTGTATGTTATTTTTTCCTTATTAAAAATTTATTTTACCAATCATAAAAATGGAATGTATGAAAGAGAAAGGTATAAAGTTTGGTATATTTTTAAGTCACTTGGAGTTTAAAGAATTCAACACTAATTTAATTGCTCATATTTCAAACTAGAATTTAAAAATATTGTGTTGTCTAATATCTACGCTTGGTAAATAGAATATATTTGTCGGCACATTTATACAATCGAAAGTTCGTTTCTACTTGAATCACTTTAACTACTACAAACTGTTTAAATTTTATAAAATTTAAGTGTATAATAAGTAATAATAAGTCAGAAATAAGACTCATATAAGCTCATATGATCAGCACACAGTCGATTTTATAATTCACCTGTACGCAATCCATGTATGTATGTTACTATATTCATGTTCGTATATTTGAATATTCATGTATGTTTATTTGTATATTCATGTATGTGAAAAATTACGTAATTCGGAACTGCCTTAGCACTGAAAAGTTTCCTTTCAGATCCCTCATGACGTGTGTCTTAGGGTTTGACTGAGCCGGAATAAAAAAAAAAGTAATTTAATCACAGAGTTTTGGAAAAATCATGAATGTTATTATTGTTTCTTTACCTGCATAATATGTCTGATTTTCAGAGTTTTATTTAGAATTTTTATTCAAGTTCATATAGGGAAAATGTAATCTCTTATTTAGTCCTGAAAATTAAACAAATATAGCAGCTGCAAAATTTATGAGTAATTTTTTTAGCATTGAAAAACTTTCTTATGTTCAAAATATACTTCCAGAACATTTAAAAAAATCGGATCATTGAGAATTCTCAAATTTGTCGAAAGTACATCTTCAACATGAGAAAGCTTCTCCATGCTGAGAAAAATTATGTTCAGGGCTCCTAGACTTTTTTTATTTTTGGGTGTTTATACAAAATTGTAACCTAGTCGTGTTTAATATCAAATTAATCAGTAATGGACAAACAAGTACAATATGTAATCAGATTTCGACTTGAACTATTCATTGAAAAACGCTAATTAGCATTAGCGCATCAGAGTGGGCAAAGAACGCTCCCGCGAGCTCTCCGCTCTGCTAGCGTACATATGTCGCATTCCTCGGAAGACCCGAAGCGAGGAACGAGAAAGGACACCACGAGACGAGGAAAAACGATACGTGGAATACCGAGACAGCAGGTATGCCTCGTCTCGTCTCGTCCCGTATCGTTCCTCGGGATTTCTCGCTCAGCGGCAACACTACTATGACATTATAACTTTTGACGACATAAATATACAAATGGACATTACATGAATATAAGCTGGAAAGGGGGACTTTATGTTCGCTCCACAGGCCTGAGAAATGGCCGTATTCATGCATGTATAATATAAAATATAATAAAAGTGTTAGATATATTAGTATATTCACCAATAGAAGTAAAGATGACCGCCAGAGTGAAAACAAAAGTATAGACCATCCTCATTTTCGCAACGTGGAGAAAAAACTGATTAATACTACAGCGAGTCAGTGGCTTAACAAATGTAACTACAGAATATTCTATTGCACTATCAGAGTGCAAATATATACGTAAGTAGTCGTTATCTCACATATATGTGAGATGACGACGTTATTAGTTTTAAGATTGTCCTTCGGAGATATACTCATTAAATTTGTATATTAAAGGTATTGATTTTAATTCCTCATGTACTATGTATGTAGCAAACAAAATTGTTAAAAAGAAAAGTTTCGTGACTCATTTAAACCTACAATAAGAAGCCAATGAGAAATAAAGAACAAACAATAACATGATAAAATACGTGTGCTTTATCTTGTACTCACCAAATTAAATCAAATATTTTAACCAAAGAAAGAATAAAATCTCGCAGTTTTCAAGGTTTTTACAATTAATTCTAAAAAAGGAAGCACGCAATAAGTGTGCGTAAATGACAATGACCTACTTGAACATGCAAGACTTAAAAAGATGCGTAACTGAGTTTACTTTGAAAATAAGACTACTGTAGACTTCACTTTAGTCAAAATCCTGTTCAAACATGAAAAATTAATTCCCTTAAAGAAAAATGCTTGCATTATGTGAACATATTGAAAAGAAAAATCTTTGGGAACCGGTAACTCTGACAATATGTGTGCCGAAAAGTATTCAGTATTATTTTATCTCGGAACTGATACCCTAATATTCGCTATGTATAGTTGTTTTTCCGATCGATTTCGCTGAGACAAAAAAGTACTGATTAATGAGCGACATAGTGAAAGAGATTTGAAAAAACTGGAATTTTCTACATCATTTCTAGAACAAAGAGCAAATTATAATAATTTTCTAAATAATGACATTCGTAAATTGTGTAATTAATTCCAGAAAATTATACATTTTAATGATTTACTGAACCAAACATTTGGTTTAAACAAGAATAATTGTTTCAAAAATATTAAATCTAATTAATATTTCGAAGATGTTATCCGCTATCTGAATAGCCGCTTTGAGTTGCTCTATGTTTTGGGATGATCGACGTAACAAATGTCTTTAAAGAAATTTCACAGAAAAAAAGTCGCATAGATTGAGATCTGGTGAGTAGGAAGGCTATTCTATACCACCACCTGCAAATTTGAGGTACCTTTGTCCAATAACATGATGTCCGTATGGTTTGAAAATGTATTTAAAAAATGTGTGTGTGTGATGCGAGGATGCTCCATCTTGCATAAAATAGTGATTCTTTACTAAACTCTTTTCCTTCCCATGAGCGAAGAAGTTTTGTTTAAATGTTGCTGATAAAATTCGCCAGAGACGGTACCGTCAAAAACCGCAAATAAATTCCCTAGGAAGAAGCAGCTGCTTGTGCAGTGACTTTCAGATGGTAAAGCGGTTTTGAATGGGCTACATTTGGATTTCCCCTTCCCCAAAAATGAAAATTGTGCTTGTTTACGTAGCCATTGGGCCAAAAATGTGCTCCATTGCTGAAAACAATGTGATCTGTATCGATCTCTCCATGACTGAACATTTGAATCATCTGCTTGGAAAACTCCACCCGCTTGGCCATCACAGCATGTGTGATGGCACTTAATGTGTAGAGATTTTGAAAGGATGAGGTTTCAATAAGTTCTTCAGGATTATTCTCAATGTTTCTCGGCTTAAATTTAGTGCCTGCACTGCTTTACGTATCGGGGAATTAGGGATATTCTGAAAATATTCCTCCACCTCTAAAATCTTTTTACATTCTCATCCTAATTAGAAGGTATTGGTTTCGTGTAAATTTCAACTTTGTTGGTTTTCATCAATTCTCCACGTTTTAAAACCTCCTGAGTCAGAAAAAAGATTTTTACGAAGGTGTCTGTCTATAGTCTGCCTGTATTCTGTAGTCGGTAGGGACGATAACTTTCGAAGAAATGAAAAAAGGTCGAGATAAAAAAAACATTGCTTCTTGAAAGTTCTACAAGATTATCATAACAACTTTTCAATTTTTCTTTTTTTTAAATTTAAAATTCAAATTATGATCGCACAAAAAATTATGAAAAATGATAAATTCCATGTTGCGGTCAAACTATGCACAATACGACAAAAAATGCAATATAGAAAGTTATGCACCCAAAAAAGACCCACTAATTCAATATAAATCACTTTTTGCTTTGACGCTTAGTTTTTGTTGCATTCGTAAAAAATGTAACTAAAAATAAAGAAATCAAATTTTTGGACGAACGACACAAATTTGTAATTCATCCTTCTTTGGTAAGACGCGTAGTTTTTGTTTTAATCGTGAAAAATTACATTTCAAATTAACAAATCAAATTGTTGGACAAAAAGATACAAGGTAGAATAAAATATTTGTTAACAAAATTGTTTCTGAATTATATCTGAAAACTTTCCTTCGACCATTTTTTCTTACAAGACACGTCAGGAGAATGTGTCAAGCCCGCCGCACACGGTGCTTTTTTTCTTGCTAGATTGCTTGCTTGGAGCAGTGATGGCTACTGGGCAGGCTGCCTTGCAGGAAAATGACGTCACTGCTGGATCTCGTGATGGGTGCCGTGTTTGATTTCGTTGATAGAACGCGTGCTATTTTTTCTGCTGAATTTCAAGCTGGCTGAAGCAAGGACCCAATCAGAAGTGGAGAAAAGTTCACGTGATTCTGTCGACTACTACAGACCCACATGACCTAATACAACTGACAAAGAATGCCCAACAAAATTTCATACCCTTCGTACCCAAAACAATATTGAGCATAAAAAAGTAAAAGCTTCTGTCAAAAGTGGAACTGGAACTGAAAATCTAGGTATGCCAACAGGACCTCAAACATAACCTCAATATGCTAGCTTGTGGCCGAGCAGAAAAGCACGCACCGTTCGAAGCGGAGCTTGCAGCACAGTCTGCCTAGCTTCACGCGGATCTGCCTGCAGAGCGCCCAACAGCACAATCCAGCAAGCAATCCGGCAAGAAAAAAGGCACTGTTTGCGACAGGCTTTAGTTGAAACCAAAGGAGCTTTAGGAAAAAAGAATTCACGATCACTATGTTTCAATTGTTGACGCACGAAGGAATAGTAAGAAGTGGTATCCCTGTAAGTGGGGAGTGGGACGAACAACATCCAAGAATTCCTTAATGCTTGCCACGGCTGAAAACTTGGTCTCT
>JAABKJ010006787.1:3578-18008 GCA_011634705.1 Andricus grossulariae
TAACCTTTCAAAATTAAAATAAAAAATAAAACAAGGATTCAAGCGATATTCAAGAAATTATTGTCTTGGAGTCCGTGAACGCGATGTTGAAAAGTTTGGCTTACGGGATGTATGTCAATATCAGTGTTTCAATATAATTTCTTAGTAACGCTTCTTACGACTTCTTGAAAAATCGTTAAATTTTAATGAATGATAGCCTTTTTTCTATTGCCGAAATCTCTAAAACAATTTATGCAAAGAAAAATTTTTCAGGCAAATAATTATATTTGAACATTATTTAGTTATTTCCTAAATTAGAAACAGTAGAGTTGTAGAGAATATTGTTCCTAAATTTATTAGGTATTAGCCAGTAAGTTTTCGGTAGAAGTTTTGTGTTCGCTGGGTCAGGTTGGGTTTTTTCAAGTGACCCCGCATACCCACAATCAACTCAAAAACCTGCATTCAGCTCGCGATCCCGCACTAACCCGCAGAACCCGCATGTAACGCAACAACCCGAATTTAACCCGCAAAACCCGCAAACGCACTATAAATTTACAATCAACTTAAAAACCTAAAAAGCTTAGTGAATACAAGATTGTCCTAGCTAAAACCCTTTTTGCGGTTTTCGTAGCCACGCGTTGAAACCCTTACAGTTTCTGTCAGGTGTACGTTCGTCCCTCCGTCGTCATTTTTTCCTGCTAAAACAAAAAGATTGACACTAAAAAAAGGGCATGAGCGTCAAAGTTTTGAACTCCAAAGAGCGTGATTGCCGATTGGATATGCGGAAGTGTATCAAAATTGGAATTCAAAATTTGACTCTGACTCACACACATGCCCACAGAGCAAGTCAAATAAAAGCCTGTAAATTCAGTTATTTATTATATTTCAAATTTTAGTATGATATGTATGAGCTTTTCTTTTACGTCTGTCTTCAGTCTTATTATGCGCAACGTCATCCTAATTAGGTAAAATTTATATGATTGCTGTTTAACTAATAATTATTCTAAATGTCGTAAATGCAATTCGCTTGTGGGCTAATAGCGGGTTTATTACGGGTTTTTTGGGTAGACTGCGTGTCCGCAGGTAATTTTTCAATCGTGTAAATAGGGTAATGACAGAAATAGTTGACCATCCTTTTCTAGTTCTCGCCTATGAATATTGAATAAAAAAATAAATATTGAACGTGTCTCTTACATGAATTTCTTTGATATAAGGTTGAACGAGATTATATATATCATAAAATATTGTGGTTGATAGTCAAAATTGGGTGGCTCTCTTCATGATGATTTTAGACGTTCACTTTTCAGAATGCAATCAATAATTGCAACAGCGCTTTCAATGAATTTTGAATAGGTCTATGAAAAGCTGTGAATTATATAAAATGCAGATGAACGCATTTCAACTTTGCCCATTTGACAATCACTTTTCATACAACTTTTAATAATAATGTTCCCGGTTTTCCTATTGAATACTATAATAATCAAAAACTTTTTTTGCATCCTGAAGATATGCATTCATGTTCTTTTCATAGATTAATCCTAAACAGTAATGAACACGTATAAATATAGAGTGGTAGTATGTCAATTTCTCAAAGGAAGCTTTTTCTTAAATTTCTATATATCAACAATATATTACGACTTATAGAGAACTAGAGACAAGTATTCTTGTACGCCATTTCAAAAAATAAGTCTTCATTCTATAACGTTGGAATAAAAAAAAATTCATAATTTCATGATTCATAGAGTAAAAGTTCTAAAAGTCAAGTTCGTCAACCAGGTTAGTAAAAAAATATGCAAAAAGTGAGAATATTTTCACAATTTACCCAAATTTCCTTCATAAGATCCATTTCACCAAAGTAGTAATACGCAAAAATACTTATGAATTACCTAAAGATATCGCCCTCGTCAATACTGAAAAAAGATATTGAAAATACTTTTTGGTTGAATTTAAATCTAAATTCCCATAGAAAATCAATAACTTATTTACTGAATTAAAAATATGCTGTATATTATAAAGTATATGTATTCTAAGTAAGAACATTTTTCATTTTTTTTTTCTTTCAAATTTTATTATTGACGTTCATGGTTCATAAAGTGAATAAATATGTCTACAAATTGCGAATTATTCCGTTATTTAGGTCACTCTGAATCCACTCATGAATTTCGCCTTTCTGTTTTGCGGGATTTACCTATCTATCTGTTTGAGTGGATTTCAATAAATTGTAGGCAGAATAAGCCGATTTTATTATCTGAAAATTAAAAATTTCTATTATATTTTTTTCCGAACTTGTTCTTTTTTTATTAAAGTTTTCAATGAAAGAAAAATCAAGTATACAAACTTTTAAAAATGTGTCTAGCTTCATGATGATGAGTGAGAACGCAGTCAACTTTATGGGTTTTCTAGCACGCAATATTATTAAAGAAAGTTTTTTTTTTGTTCTAATTGTTGTTTCGATCGAATCTATCTGGTAGACTTTTTCTGCAATAGCCATGCTCTATTTATAAAAAGATAGAACAATACTTTAATTCAATAGTTCTTATTTTTGATGAATGAAGTATTATGTGGGTTAGAATATTATTAAATGCTGTTCACAAAATTACATTTTCCACTAATTTTTCGCCGTAAAAGCAGTAAAGAAACATTTGAGCCAGTACAGAGGACAAGGGGAATATAAGACTCCAAGTTCTTGGATTATATATACTCGTACTCAATTTGGACAATGGATAGATGCCCACACACAAACCGATCATTGATGCTAAAGATTGTACAAAAACAACAGGGCCAAATGACTCGTTCAATTTTTCTCCGAGCCTGGAAAATACGTTTTTCGTAATGAATTAAGTTTTCTTAGACATTGGTTCATCCCGCACATATTGTTTGAGTGAATTCTTCTGAACAAGTTGTATATTCGAATTTCCTAATACTTCTTTTTTAATCCGGTAGCCAGTAACACTTCTGTATGCATTGACAGTACGAGGCAGTAAGTTTGGCCCTGAAAAGTCCACAAAAGTCCCCTGAATATGAATATAAAGGTTTTTTTTTTGAACTCTGGTGCAACAATTCTTTTTTAAACAATTGCATTATTTTTAAGATACAATTTTTTTGAAACTATTTTCGGAAATTTCATGGAAAACCAAAACTCGTATGTTTCAACAAATTTTTCATGCAACGACCCGTTTTCAAGTTAGAGCATTATAAACAATTTAATTTCTACTAAAATTGACATATTTGTGGCTGCATATCTCGGAAACTATTGGACCGAAACTTTCAAAACCAATGTAAATCATTTTTCAGGACACTTGGTCCACGAGAAAAATAAATTTTTCCGACGGAGCTAAAACTTTTGTTAATATATAAGTGTTAAAAATGGTCCTTTTTTAACAACTATACGTGTTCAATTTTTCTGAACTCTTTAATAAAAGACTTTGTGTACATTGTACAAGGTCGATTCTATAACTTTTGTAAAAAATCTTGGAGGTCAATCGTTTTTTTGATGATAACAATTTTTATCAGCAAACACGGATATTTGATATAGCTTTCGTTTTTAAATGCATTTTTTAAATTATATACAAAAAAAACTTCGTCTTTTATTGTTTTTATTTCAATGTAAATTATTCGGTAACTAATGCCGTAAACAATCAATTGCAAAACAATCCTTGGTCTGTCCCAGCTGCAATTTTACAGTTAAGATTTTCGATTTTCTTTAGTTATTTATCTGGTAGCTTCTTCATAATCTTTCTCACTGTTATCTCTCTGAAAACATCGTTTTTTTGGTAATCACAATTTATATTAACGAAATTATTGATATACCGCATCTGCTCATTTTATTCGCGTTGCTTGAATCAGGCACAAAGAAAAACTTTTATCTCACTTAAATTTGCTCCTAATTCAAAAAATTGGTTAATTACGGCCTTATAACCAATTAACTGCAAAATAATAATATAATAATAATATGTAAATGAATGGCATAAAACATTCGAAACAAAACACTGCCCTCTGTTAAGACTCAGAGGTCATTTTCAGCTAATGTATATGTTTGCGACTGTATTTTGTTCAATTACATCCGTTCTAAAAACGGGATCACCAAAACCGTTCATATCACATATATTAAGGGAAAGAGAAAGTTAGAAACATTCATAAAAAACGTTTTTACAAAAAAAAAAGTTTTATTAAGTGGTAATCGGTCTTGCGTGAAAGCAAAAGCATAAAATATTACGAAAAAATTCTGTTAAATACAAGTTTTGGGTAATAACAATTGTTATTAACAAGAGAAAGATGATTTCCGAGTGGTGACAGAGAGAAATGCAGCCACAAATATATCAATTTAAGTGCACGTTAAATTGTTTGAAACGCTCTAACTTGAAAACGTTAAAAAAAATTTAGCTTCAGATTTTGGAAAAGTAACCTTGATATTCAGAATCAGGGGACATTTGCAGACTTTTTAAGCCCAAGTTACTGCGTCGCACTTTTAGTGCATACAGAAGTGTTACTGGCTACCGGATTATTTATTATATTCACGAAAATACGGTATATTACAAATAAATATAAGGCTTACATGTATGTGTAAATATGATGATTAACACAGTCTTTTATGAGCCTCGACTCACGTTGATAGATTATGGATTCAGAATCATTTTTTTTCTGTAATCGTGGAAGTGAGTGCAGGCGGTGAACGATGATTTCTAGTTGTGCGCAAATTTGTAGCACTATCACCATTGCTAAGCTTTCAACTGAAGCTGTTATAATAGCTGCATGAAAAGTAGCAGCTCCTTGGTGAAAATACGTAAAAAGATATGCAAATCTGGATTCTAAGCTGCAAGGAATCCAAACCTTGAAAGGAAGTGGAAAGTTGCTTCTCTTCGACAGTGGAGTCATTAATATCAACAATATCGTAACAATATACAGGGATAGTAAGATAATCGTATTCGACCTATAACAATATTTTACAATATAAATATACACACATAAAAATTGGACTTTTGAAGTGAATTTTCTCTTTAAGTTATGAAAACCAATTCAATCTGAAAACATCATGGAACCAAAAAGATCTCCTTGACAAAGAATAAAGAAAATTTACATTCTAAAGATTTGCGAAATTGATTTTTTATCAATATATTTCTCTGCGTGAACAATCTGAATTGCTGCAGTACTAAGCTGGTTTTCAAAATCTTCCGTGTAAATATACACAATAAACTACTGAAATGTTTGCCTATTTTTTCAGAATTGAATTTAATCGTTAAATTTAATGTATGTCACAAAGTCAGAGCTTTAAGGACTCCAAAGACCACTCTAAAATTTTTTTAAATTCTGGAACAAACTTGAAAGTAATTTGGCACTATTACAACTAATAATAATAATGGATTGGAGGAAAACTATAAAAAATTGGTAAATGCAGAAGAAAAAAATGAAGTATGTCTGAAATTGTGATCACTGCCAAAAAAAACGACTCTGAATTAGTGAGATAACAATGGTTGAAATAGCCAGAGGAGGGTCACTGATACCACTTTAGTAAAAATTGAAATGATTACCAGTAAAATCTTACTGATTTTTTTACCTCGCTGACATGTACATCTTCAATATAAAAAATCTATATACCTACAGATTTTTGAGCAGTTTTGCAATATTTCTAACTCATGCAAATCTCCAGGCTGACAAAGTTCATTCAAAAGTATATCTGTTGAATCGATGATAGGTTTACGTTTCACCATAATGGTAATCATCTTGATCCCAATGGAAAAAACAGAAGAAAAATGAAATAATGTTTCCATATCATTCACAATGTTTCCACTATCTCGGAGAAGATAAATTAAAATGGAAAATGTAAAAATAAAATAATTAGTAATCATAATGATGGAGTAAAGACGGTAAATCCAAATTCTCCATTGTGAGTTCCAAGTCAGTGGCCTCCACATTGCCAAATATTGGAAAACTGTGCATTGCACTTGGCCAATATACATCTGCCTACGTTTTTGTATAATCAGTTCCTGCAAATAACTTTTTATAAACAGCTCATTTTAAAAATGAATTAGTGAAAACTGATAAAATTTATGACACCTAATAAATCACAGAAATGATGTTTCATCACTCATTTTTTGTTGATTCAAATTTAGAGAACAAGCATGCATATGATATGAATGTTGCTATTGATACAAATATACTATTTTTTTTATTTATTTGAGCGGATTGAAGTAGCTTAAGTGACAATTTGAAACCAAAACACATCAGTTTAACAAGCGGGTACGAAAATTTTAACGAGAAATAAAATTAGAATTACACGATTTGAATACGTGGTTTCGAAGTTACAACTTACAACATGCAGCTATCAAAAATATCTAACTGATGTATATAATTAACAGTGTGAAATAAAGTATCCATATACAGTATCTTACAGAAGTATTTGTACTCTCTTTGTGATTTTTCGTTACTATCAATACACAATAACGATTCTCATAAGACTGTTAGGTGCTTTCTTCGTATGAAATTATTCACCTTCCCTTTGTTTCGATACTTTCTGGAATAATTCTAGTCATCCATCGAAAATCCTAAAATAACTCATGGCATTTCCTTATTGTCGCTTCCTGCTTATGAATAATTCTAAGTAACTCTTGCAACGAAATCAATAATCATTAAATAAGGGTGCATAATAAAATATGTTACGGACGTTTTCATACATTTCCGCATCGTTCTCTGAGAAATTGTAGCGGCAGAACATTATATCCTCATTTATTATTTATGACATCGGCAATTTGCATAATTCTCTGACATTTATAGTTTGTATCGAGAAAATTGTCATAGAATAGCTTGTCTCCGTATTTCACTTTTACGTGTCATAACTATTCAACTGGAAGAAAAAAATGTCGCTTCATCTTCAAAATATTACACTATTATGTTAAAAAATATGTCAGAAAAAACTTACTTTAAATTAATTTATACAAATTATTAAAAATTACTAAAATTAAATATTGTAAAGGTAACAGAATCCAAATAAAATTGTTATTTTTGGGAAACTTTATGCATGATGTTTGTCAGTTACATTATGGTTGTAATAACTGTGCGATATATTGATAATTTCATTGATTACCTAAATTGAATGTGTAGGTTCATATAAATATTGTGAAATTCTTCTTGAATATTATTCAGCATGGTTTCACTGGGAGTAACTGCCATGTAAAAATGACACTGGCTCTCAGTAGAACCGCGGTAAATCACACCTATGGTCACAGATGGGTGGTCACAGGGCATGAAAAAATCACAACGACAGGCCAGCAAAACCCTCGTGTGTCTGGAGGATATGAAGCGATCTAAGGATGACAGCTTTTTGCAACCATCTCGCAAGTGACTTGGCATGTTTTTGGCACGCGGGTATGGCTTTAAGGTTATGAACCAGTGATAGTTTCGCACCTCTGAGATCACCGACTTTGCAGATCTCTTTTAAGTTGTTAATACCTCTCCTCCTTTTCCTTCTCCTTAGAAGTGATGTACTCGGCCCAAGCCGAGAATTCAATCACGGATATAGTTCATTTCTCGGAGTCTTCGTGAATGATGTCGGACCTCGAGTGTGCACCTAAAACAGCTAGATGTTTCAATTTGCACAGCTGCAGCAGTCCGAAAATCGTCGTTCCAGAAAAGTTGGTACTTTTCGTTTTGGACAACAGAGTCTATCTCCCTCGGAGCGTTCGGCAGAGCAGGGTCCCGACTTACACGGTAAGAGCGACAAATATGATAATAAAGCACTCTCAGAGCCGCACTATATATGTGAATACGTCGTTCCCGCGTGAGTGGGACACCTGGATAGTATGTGTTCTGGGTCCTCAGCGTGTGCATGACACGCTCTGCACCTATCGCTGGGAACTTCTTGGAGTAAAATGCGGTCACGGTATACTAAGGTGGAAATGACACCATCCTGGGATGCAAAAATCAAATTCTCTCTGTCTGAATTGAGTTCCGATGATCTGAGGAAAGCAAAAGATTGCTCCTTCGACAAGGACAGATTTATTACATTTCTGTGAAAGTTTCCGTGCATTTTATTGTCAAGTAGCTGTTGGCGGATTTTTTCAACCTCTGCTTTCTTTACTTTGGCTTTTAGAAGTGAGGCATCTGAGGCATCTCACTTCTGATGTTAAAATTCAGAAGGGTGCTCAGAAGGCCTGCTCCGCGGCTTTGTAGCGGAACGCTCCTTTGCCAATCATCTCGTGTTTCCTAATCATTTTGAGGAGAGAATTTCTGCTATTTGCAACGATGTAAGCTATACTCAGAACAATTCGCTTTTGAAGACATTGGAGACTTAGAAGTTCGCGTCCACCTTGACGGCGCGGTGTGAGATGTATAATCGCGGAACGGACGAATTGATATGCAAGCTCTTATGCATATATGCATGATCTGACGCGTGGCGATATCAAGGACCGTAAGCTCGTTATTCATCCATTGAACCACCCAAGGCCAAATCTGTCGAAGAATATGCTTGCATCTGTTTCATAGATACTTCTTCACTGATGTTACGTCCTAAATGTGGCTTTGAGGCCTAGGTATGTGAGGGTCTTTCCAGTATCAAGATATCTGATGACACTCATATCCCCAAGCACAGGGTCCTCGGGAACGCCAGTAATCTTTCCTTTCTCCAGACGAATCTTGGCGAACTTTTCCAATCCAAAGTCCATATTAATCTATGCTGTGTACCCTCTGACGATATTTGAAGCAAGTTGAAGTTTGCTTGCACCAGAAGCATAGACACTCTCCTCATCAGTGAAAATTTTTCCATTCAGGGACAGTAGCTACCCGAAAAAAATGGTTAAGCCTTGCGGCTATGATGTTGTGTCTCATCCTCCATATTCACCTGACTTAGCATTCTCTGATTTCCATTTTTTCCGATCGTTCCAAAATACCCTGATTGGAAAATCTTCACTGATGAGGAGAGTATCAAAAATCACCTAAATCGATTTTTCATCGAAAAGCCCCAGACTTTTTACGAACGTGGTGTAATGAAGTTGGTTAAAAGATGGTGAGAGGCCATAGAGAGAAATGAAAATTATGTAATTGATGAAATTTTGGTTTCCCTATGCCATAAATAATTATCAATTGTCTGGGGGAAAAAACCGTACGGACTTATTGGCCAACCTAATATTTTCCATATTTCGTCTAACTATTATTATTCCTAAATAAAGTAAACTAATGCAATCAAATTTCAACAAATGAGAAATAGTATAATAGAAAATATATACTAGATTTGAAAAACGAAATTTTTTTTCGATAATTTATGGAATGAAACAGATTTAAACTAATTTTCGAAAAAATTGAAATGAATTAATTTTTGATTATAGTTTAAAAACTAAAAATTAGGTGGGAATGAAATTGCTTTGCTTTGCAAATATAATAATATAATTCATTGAAGTTCTCACCAATTTAATAACAAATACTTATTATTTGTTGAAAAACACAATTTTTTAATCCTTCACAACACATTTCAATAGAAAATATATAATTTTTGTTTATTTTGTATTAAAATAAATTTCTCGAATAAATGAAAATTTAGCAATAACATAATCATTCCTAGAAAATAATAGAAAAAATTGTAGAGCAAAGCTTTTTAAAGAACAAGCTTCCATTTTCGAACGAATTCTTACTTATTTTTATTTTTTAAAAGCTATTCAATTACCTTACAAAATGGATAATATATTTTGTATCGTTTTCATGATTTGATTAAATAGCTTTCTAAAAATGAAAAATAGTATCTAAATACGCTCATGGTGCCAAATCATTTTCGTCCACGTTACAAAAATATTATCTTTTGTCCCATGTGATTTGTATGATTGCTTTGCTCTCGGCGTGCAGACATCTTGCCAGCTGACAGCCACAACATAAAATACCTAATCGGTTCTGCTAATATGTTTTTTGCATTTTTAATAGCAAAAATTGTATTATTTGTTTATTTATACTTTTTTATAACAAAAACAAAATTATTTATTCAAAAACCTTTCTTTTCACTAATTTTCTGCTAATTTCTTTTTCTTCAAGGTTTTTTCTTATCACCCAGCCCTGACAAGCCAAAAGGAAGGTCACGTCGATGGATGTTACGTCGATGGAAAACAAAACAAAATGTGTTCCCAATATTTCAATGTAAAATAAATTGAAATTTCCTTTGGTAAATAATTTTCTGTCGTTCTAATTCAAATTTTGTATCTTTATTCAGTAAATTTTGTTAAGAAATATAAAAGTTATTGCGAGTTACGTCGATTGATAGTAATGAAAATACCCAAGGTTTTCTTGGATTTTTATTTTATTTGCGAAGGAAGTTCTTAATGTTTACACTCAAAACTTAAAGGATTAGAGATATATTTTTTTCCTAATCCGACGTCTAAGTAGGACTCAAAAAGGTATTTTTAATTTTCAAACGACAGCTGTTTATGCAAACATTTTCTTTTGCTACAAAACAATAAATTTGTGTCTCATATTTTACCTTGGAAAAACATATATTTAAGCAAAAAAATTGCATGATATAACCGGAGTCAGAATATTCGATTTTACATGAAATCATTTTATACTAACAGTAAGTTTCAATCGTGAATACTCAAATGAGAAAGTGCAGACCAAATATTTCGGCGAAAAGAATATTTTTTTGTTGAATTAAAACAAAATCAATTTCCTAACCTTCTAAATTCTTCTATTGAATCTATATTAAAATCTGTTTTTAATCAGCATGAACGCATACAAATAATTATTATTAACGAGGTAAACACAGGTCATAGGAAAGCATATTTTTGACCTTGATTATAGATTTATGTTACTTGATAATACTATAGATTTTAACCAAAATACAAAAAGTACAGCTGATGAAGAATAAATGTTGAATAAATGTTTCTGTATCTGTAGGGATTGAAATCAGAAACATTAAAAGGGATAACACAAGGGATATAAACAGGAATATGCATGATATGATCAAATTTTCGATTCTGAGTTGCAGGTCTTTGGTTTTCAGATTTGACACAATTGTAGTATAATAAATTCAATTATTTGTGTACATATCCGCTTGGTTTTGTTTAAGTATCAACACTGAAAAAATATCCCAATTAAGCAAAAAAAAGTAGAAATTATACAGAAAAATGATGTGAAAACCTTAGTTAAAAAAGTAATAATACAAATGTATTTAAAAAGTCCTTGTATAGAAGTTCTGTAGAGCTACTGAATGATACTTACGTAGCATTATACTCTCTATCTACGATGAATGTTCTCGTAACATTAACATAAAAGAAGAACATTTTGCAAGAAAATCAATATTATACGCAGAGATTTTCCTATAGTCAGGATTCGATTTGTGCATAATAAAGAATATATCCTAGTGTGACAAAATGTATCCGTATTAGTATCATCGGCAATTTGCATGAATATGGTGCTTTGGAACACGTGAAGTCATTCGTAGATCATTTTCTCTCTGAACATTTTGTTTTTAATTGTATTGCTGTAATTTCATCATTTATAAAATATGCAAAAGACCGGCCTGGTTCTAGCTCTTATTTCTTAGTGGCTCGAGCTCGAGCCCGGCTACAGATCAGTGCGGCCAATTTAAAATTTATGAATGTGTAACTCAATTGCTTACAACAAATAATAACTGTAAAGTGCATAAGAATATAAAGAATTATTTTCAATTCACACACAAAAAACATTTTGAATGGAAATTGGGGAAGGTGAGGAAAACGAGTTTGCCCCCAAAAAAAAGTTCGCCCCACATAGGAAAACCAACAAAAAAGAACCAAATCTCCCGCATGCGCTTAAATGATGCTAACTTTGCATGAAGACATGAATAGATTTCACTGTACATGTCGCTTCATTCTTGTCACTCTGAACTTGGTCATTTCGAGTCACTCACCTTTCCACTTTTTTTCCTTTTAATAGCCATATTTATTTCTAAATTGCGACGCCAATTCAAGATTTAAGTGACGAAAGCGTTGTTCGTCATAAAAAGAGGAAAGGAGAGTTACCCGACATGGCCAAGTCCAGAGTGAAAAGAATGAAATGACATGTACAGTAAAATCTATTCATGTCTTCATGCGAAGTTAGCATGATTTAAGCGCATGCGGGAGATTTGGTTCTTTTTTGTTAGTTTTCCTATGTGGGGCGAACGTTTTTTGTGGATAACGCTTTCTCCTCACCTTCCCCAATTTTCATTTTGAATGTTTTTTGGGGGGATCTGGATATTTTTTGATATATTTTTATCATTTATATGAGGCCATAAAAATGTATGATTACAATCATCACTAATAAACATGATAATTCAGTGATATATAGAAATTTAAATGGAACGAAGTTCCCGCTAAAATGAAAATGAGTGCAAAAAAATAAAAGGCTGAACTTTTCTCACAACAACAACAAAAATCACTCGCCTAATAATAGTTGTGAGTATGGTCTGGTAGTTGGTCGCTTTTCTTCTCACCTACAATCAAATACCGATAACCATGCCTTACGAACCTAAATAATCATCGAATAATATATTAAGCTCGTGGGGGACAAGAGGGGGTTTTCCAACAAGTGTATGTTTTCAGTACAAGTCGTGAGGGTGCGCGTAGCAGGAGCCGAAGACGAGTAAATATACGGTACACGTCATATTGTGACTGTTTATTGTTGTTTATATGATTTAAAAAAGTCATGAACACTAGTGAAGACAAAAGTGACAAGCCAACTAGTGCGACAAAGGTACCACTATACCTGCCGTACAACAAGGGAGAACGTTTAGACATGGCCGTCATAACTCGCTGCTCACTTGATGTCTCGTTCATCATTTATATACATAATAATGATGTAAGAATCAGAAGTATTGCAAAGTGTAAGTATAAGGAATTGTTAAATCAAACGAGTTTTGAGTTTTGCTGAAAATCCTCACATACAAAGTGCATCTGCAATTAGAAAGAGCTCAGTAGGCATAGGGACATATTTTTTTAAAACATTTTGGTTAGGGCTAAGAAGTTTCTGGTAGGTGTCAAAATAACTCCCAAAAAAGATGGGTCCTAAAAAAAATGTCTTCAGTTCGCCCAATGTTATTATATGCCAAAATAGAAAATTATAATAGATTTCTCATCGTCAAAGGCTCAAAAAGGGTTGTTCTTGATCGGGACAAGCGGTAAAAAATGCATATTGTATCCATCAAAAAATGTCATATGTTTGCGCGTTCATGTTAAAGTGACAGATAATCGTGAAATTCACGAAATATCAAATATTTTCAACTATTACAAGCTCACAAATTGTTATTTCTGATCCCGATAAGCAATATTGACAGTTTTCTAAAGTAAACACCAATTCAAGATCTAAGCTGTAATTTTTCGTGAGACAATTTATCTAAATAGTTCATTATATGATTAAGTAACAGATAACCGCTCAATACCAAATATAGCATATCACTGATATTCTTCATCCGAATTAAAAATAATAATTTTTAACTTGTGATAGTAAAAAATATCTAATACTTCGTGAATTTTTCGACTATTGGTCACCTTAATATGAGTCAGCAAACACGGGAAATTTGTCTAGTGGTCCTATAATAAGCGGGTATATATGTGAATATAATTTGCATTTTTTACCGCTTATCCACATGAGAAATAACCATTCTTGAGCTTTTAATGTTCAAAAATATCCAATATTTCATGAATTTTACGATTATTTGTCAATCGAATAAGAACGTGCAAAGACTGGACGTTATTTTATTTGGCCTATACCAAACATGTATATATGTAGAGACCATATGTATTTTTTACCGCTAATCGAGGTCAGCAATAAAGATTCTGAGCCTGTAATACTTAAAAATATCTAATATTTCGTGAATTTTACGATTATCTGTCACTTTAACATGATCTCGCGAACACAGGGCATTTTCCGATTGGGTCTATACTTAGCAGGTATATATGTGGATACAATATGCATTTTTTTAACGCTTATCCGGATCAAAAACAACCATTTTTTAGCCTTTGGTGATGAGAAATCTACTATTATTCCCTATTTTGGCATAGAATGACCTTGCGTGAACTGAAGACATTTTTTCCTAGGACCCACCTTTTTTGGGAGTTATTTTGGAACCTAGCAGAAACTTTTTAGCTCTAAAAAAAAAACGATTGCAAAATATTTAATTTTTTCGATCCGCCCTAGAGTCCATACTATCGCGAGCACACAACACACTCTCACGCTTACCTCGTATCAATAAAAGTCAGCTGTAACAGTGGCGAAACACTACCACATCCTGCTCCAATACACACTCAACTGAAGGCGATCTGTGAATGAGTTGTGCCGTACAAAAAGGTATTATAAATTAACAGACCCCTTCATTGCTGAGAGGGAGTATGGTGTAGTGTGACGACTGTTGCACAAGCGTCATAAATAAATGTTTTTTAGGTTGATGCAATGAACCGATCGCGGATTGCGCCATGAATTCATGTGCTAGTTCGCGCGGAGAGTTTGTGTTGGTACGACTTT
>JAABKJ010006788.1:0-21582 GCA_011634705.1 Andricus grossulariae
GATGTCAGTTCTAAAGTTTACATTTTTGCTATTTTCTATTATGTAGAATATTTCCATGAATAATCGCCTATAATTATGTGTTTCCTTAGCTGAAATAACTACATTCTCGAAATCGAAATTGTGTTGATAATTGATTGAATGCTTGTCCAGAGCAGTTTTTTTTATTTTCAGTGTGAAGATATGCACAATAACAAATTTCGAGAAATCTTAAAAAGACTATATGAGGAACCCAACATTAAAATCATTTTCAAACATATCAGACATCCATTCAACCTTTTTACAAATCAAAAATACCGCGTTCTTGAAAAAAGGCTGATATTATTCATAAAGTAAACTGCTTAAATTGTAATAATTGCTACATTGGTCAAACAAAGATGTATATACAAAAAAGAATTAACGAACATAAAGATCATGCGAGAAGAGGAAAACAAAAACTGCTCTAGACAAGCATTCAACCAATTATCAACACAATTTCGACATTGAGAATGTTATCATTTTAGCTCAGGAAACACATTATCATAGACGATTATTCGTGGAAATGTTCTAGATAATAAAAAATAAAAACAATGTAAACTTTAGAACTGGCGTCGACCATATGATCACTATATCTAATAACCTCATCCATACGATCACCTAGAATTATTAACATTGTATATAATGCATAACAAAGAAGCTTACACACTTTCCATAGATACATATTACAATATTCAAGAAAAATCTGCCCGCACCGTGGGCACATCCTCATCGCGCGCTTCGTTCGCAAGTTTGAGCACGCCTGAGGCGCGCGCATGTTGGATCTCGCGCTTCGCTCTCAATAATGTATTCACTTCGCGCTAAGCGCTCGGACACATTTGCCTGACGCCTTAAGCTCGGTTCAACTAGGTTTTTGCACTTTGTGTACTCGCTATTGCGCGCTTCGCCGGCAAATACTCTCTTAGTAAGCATCATCGTTATGACCTGCTTTGTTCTAATTATACCAATTTTGCATAAAAAGGAGAGCTAATTTACTTCAGGTTCTATCGATCTTAAGAAACACATTATCATCAAGACACTCGCACTTCGTGCTCGTTATTTGGTTTAAAAATCATGTAAACCTCGCGCTCCACGCTCGCTTCTGTTCATCGTATAACAAAAACCCAAAAATTTGAGCGCGCGTACGCAACGGTCATATGTTATGTTATATGTTCCTCAGATAAAAATGACTAAATTTGCATTTGATTTAAGATGAAGAAGGAAATTTCTTTACTTTAGCATATATTTCCGCATCTTTCTAATAAATCGTACAATCATAGAGATTTTTTCCAACTATCTTAAAAGGGGAGAAAAAAATTATCTCAGTCGTTTTTGGAACATATATATGATACATTTTTGAAATAATTTTTGAATTATTTGAAAATAATCGGTTGGAAAATAGTAGTATTGGGAAGTAGGTATAGATTTTTTAGACTGATCTAGAATTTTCGTGTCATTCCTTTAAATAACACGTTCGTTCCGCAACACTGTTGCACCCAGTTTGCTGATCAATCTCTCTAGCGATCACCCCAAGTGAATAGCTTCACAAGTTTGATATGTGTGATTCCTCACTCAAGCCCATTAGTATCCAAGGTCTTTCGTTTCAGGCGGCATTCACTCTACTCACATTGTTTACATAAACTATTTGTCGCCGCACTTTTCTGTCCTAGCAAAATTCTCTAGCTTCCCTTACGTCCATGCATTTTTTCACGCAAGGTCTCCTGTTTCCATGGTCCATTCCGAGTCCATTCCGAGGCTATTTTATTGTTTGTATCATTCATTATTTAGATTGTACACCCAACTACCACCTTTATGCGCGAAATCTGTGCTGCAAGTCGAAATCATGTCCATGTTAAGTAGCAATTCGTCATATGGTGGAGAGTCTAGGTTTAACGTCAGTTCCACTAAAACTTCTGTTACTGTGGGGGGGGGGGCAAGGAAATGAAATCGATTGAGTCGCAATTGGTTGATATTTTATGCTGAGAAGGTCACCAGCTTTCAGCAGCGTTATATTAGATAGGAGTATATATGTTTCTATCTGCCGATTCCCGACCTACCTCTAGGCATGGAACCAAAAACTGTTTTTTTTTTTATTTACTCATCATTTTTAATTACCATTTTTAGTCATCATTTGTCGTATCTTGCATAGTTTGACAGTCAAATTAAATTTGGGATTTTTCATTATTTTTTGTGCAATAAAAATGAGAATTTTCGATTATTCAAGAAAATTCAAAAGATCGTTATGATAATTCTGTAGCGCGTACGAAAATAACCACTTTTCTTGCTTATACTTTTTCCGTATCGTGCGTTGTTTGGCTGAAAATGTTAATTTTCGTTTCCTCTTGTGGATTTTGAATATGCTGTAAGTCTGAAAATTTTCATTTTAGCGAAAAATGTCATGAAAATAAATTGTTTAAATTTTCGAGTTCTATGAACAGTCACAAATATAATTTAAAATTTATGAAAAACATGGCCTCAAAAATGTTCAAAATGCACTCAGTTTTTCAATTACCATCCAAAATGGCTGGCTAACGAACTTGACCTTTCGTTTGCAAGACTAAAAAAGTATACTGAAGGCCAAACTAATCGGTCAATTATTTCAAAAGTTATCGTGCTCACAGACAGACATACATACAGACAGCCAGACGGAAAAACAGAAACATTCGTAAAAACCTTTTTTTAGGTAGCAGGGAGCCTCAAAACGTAAAAATTTGACAAAAAACGGGGAAGGGGGTGGGGTCAAATTTTTCACAAATCTAATACCTTCTCTAGATGAGAATGTAAAAATTTGTTTTTTGAAAGCCAGCTTAGTTATTAATTTCGTAAAAAAAAGCAACTGATGATTGAATTAAAATAACTAATTATCGGTTTATATTTTAACAGTTATCACTTTCTAAATTCCAATAGATTGAGAGTGAAAATATTTACACGAAGCTAAGTAAAAAGTTTTTGTAATAAATATTCAATTCACCGAATATTTACCTTTTTGAGCGAATAAGAGGTATTAATTTTGCTACCTCAGTTTACACTGACGATCAATTTATTTCGTTACTAAAATTAGTTTCACTCCTACAGTGATGATTGCGAACTATCAAGAGAAGCAGAAGATACTCTCATTTTGATACATGTGTGAGTATTCTATTGTTAAATCCCATGACAATGAAACATGATCTTTACTGATTTTACAGGAAAATTAACGAAGAAGTTATATCTTGGAGGATATTCCAAAAATGTTATTAGGTTTCAAATGCCCTGTTCCATGATTTCAAAATAACCCTAGTAGCAAGATAACTGCAGATTTACGCCAGCTGGGCGCCAGTAAAAGAAGAATCTGTTTGTAGCCTGCTGCCCGGCTGGTTCCGCTTTGGCGTGCTGTTCTGGCACCAGAGTCCGGTATAGCAGAACCTGGCCCAGACTGGTCATGACGTGCACCATACAAAATTAAAATAACGGAAAATGGTACTAAATAGGTTTCTGTGATAGTTTTACACTATATTTAAGCCCTTTCTGGGAGAACATACGGCGGAAACGTCACCAAATTTCCGGAGACACACTGAAATATTAACAACATAACCTCATGTCTTATGAGCTTGCATGCTTGCATGTTTGGGCATACTCGTGAATCGTTCAAATTTCCGAATGCTTCCAAATCATTATATGAAATAGTATATTATGTAACAAGGGGCAAAAGGAGCAGATTTTTCCCGCGAGTGAGTTTATTGCCCGCACAAAGTTTCAGTAAAACTTTCGTCATGTGTCGCATATAGTATTTTATTTTCCTCTTGACCGTGGCCACCTTTCGCCCTGAAAAGCGGGTCCGACGAATTTTTCCATAGCCTTGTTCGCAGTTTGAATTCTGATCAACTCAATTTCCTCAACTTCATTTTCACCCCGCAAATTTTATTTTCGCCCCTACAAAAATTTATGTCACTTTCGCCACGAGTTTCAGGTGCAAAATGTGGCCACTTCTATCAAGTGTGCAATAAAAAATATTCATGCCAATTGTCTTCTGTGTAAAGGTAAAGCCATCGACGTATCTTTGATCAATAATCGAAACTTTTTATACAAGCATAAGTTTTACGATACAAAAGCAAAGTCGACTTAGTTTGCCTTGCAGTTACGCAAATTTATACATGTAGTCCACGAACTGAAGAGAAAAAAGTTATAAGAACAAGAACTATTCAGTTAGAAGTTTGACATGGTGTCTGGAAGACGCGCCTCATGCTTGACATTAGTAGTAAAGAATTGTATTTGCGCCGAAATTTGACATTCTATCGTGTGATATGAGATTCTGAATGTAAGACCTAAGGGTATCCTAGACCTAGTATTAATCAGTGTGACACTTTCCGCTTTACATGATAAGATTTGATGAAATTTTCAAATATAATCATTGGAAACATTATAGGAAAATATCATTTAATTTCTCAAGAAGGAAGATTCTTGGTGTTAAAAAAAGTTAATTTTAAGCAGTATATATGTATTTAACTGCATTCTAGCTTAAACATATCCAATATAATATTTACAACAATTATCCAGAAGTGTGTGTGGGTGTACCACACATTTCTTGTCGCCGAAACAACTAAGGAGTGTGTTGAAGTGATATTTTATAATTTAGGTATTTGTAGCAGCGAGATAGATTGCCAAAATAATTTATTAATTTAAGGAAGAAAAAAATATTAGCACAGAACCTGTTAGTGTTAGTTTATGCATATTAATAACTGGACTGAAAATTACAAACATACTAAATGTCTACTACGAATTTGTAAATGTTTAAAGTGAACATGTTCGCAACAAGATGAAGTTGATCAGAAACTTGGCGTAGGGATAAAGTTAATAAGATTTCCGTTTGAGCTTGCGCTTATCCTTCGGAATATGGTGTTCCTAAAGTTGATAAAATCGATCAGTTTATTCAAAGCAATTTTCATTGTTTATTTTTTAATATTTTTGCTGGATGTAATGCTAACACGAATAACTTGAAGTGGTTCAATAGTTTAATGAGAAACGTTCTGCCGAAAGGATAAGTATACCAAGCTATTTTGTTATATGATCCAAATGGAGAGAAAATGGACACAGATGTGGAAATCATCATTTGGAAAATCTCAATAAGTTTCCCGGTGAACATACTCAGTTATCAGGAAATCACAGAAGAAAAGTTCCCAGAAATGAGTCTTCTTTCCTCATTTGAAAATCCCAGATCAACAACTGTAATAATCACGATCTGCTCATCAACAAACAGCCAGAAGTACTTGTCTGCGCTGCATGGAGCTTCAAATCTGATGGCCAATCTATCAAAAGACAAAATGCGACCAAAATTTGTTCTGATTTGCCTGAAAGAAGAATAAGAATTTAACTACTGAAAGTTGCTTCGCTACATGTGGTCTAGACAGATTTTTAATGCTTCTATCCTAGGATTAGTCTCAGCGAAGTCAAGGAATGGAAGTCATTTCAATAGACCTCCTCTTGAAGATGCTACAGTTCATCACTTTAATCCATTCACGAACAGTGGTTTGAAGAAAAAGTACTCTGATGAAGCCTCTTGGTTTCTAGATAAAACTGCAAACATGAACGGGTAATAAATAAAAGTAGGAGTTCAGGATTTCATGGATACCACCAGAAGACGAAGAAAATTGAGGTTCAGTGAGTTGTAGCAAACAAAGTGCCGAAGGTTTTGTTCACAGTTTGGTAAACAATAAACTGCATATAATTGGCGTCCAGCGAGGTAGCTATACTGCCTGCGACGAATCGTTGTTGTGGTACCAGTTCTTCAGAAGGAGCCTCTGTTCCTAGTAGAATGGCATAAGATCTCTTATGCATTTGCTATTGCGGGTCAGATCATCCTCATCTAGCTTCGCTCTCGTCTTTTGAAGTTTAAGAGATCCAACGGGCGATTTTTGTATTCACTCCAGATTGTCCTTGGATGGGGAACACCCCGTGAGCCTCGGAATGCAGCCGGAAGAATCGTGTTTGGATCTATACTTTGTGCCTGTCTGTTGTACTCGTCTGTCATTTACACAGAAATTGTCGAAGTCGCGATTCGAAAAAGATCTGAAGTGGAATTTCACACTCTGCATGATGTTGTGTTATCTGGTCTGACACTTACAGCTGAAAAGTTCGAATTTCAGCATTTCTACGAGAATTCTAAAGGAGATCTGCGGATCTTAATGAATCGGGCTAACGAAATTTCGACAACATCGGCTACTTTATGTCTGAGCAAAGCTCTGGAGGATAGGAACAGTTCGTGTATGATGAGAGAAGATAGAGCAAAAAGTTTAATGGTAAATAAAATAGATGACTGCGGGAACCCTGTTTTGATGATATTCGGAGAAGAATCATGTTCTGCGCGGGAACCCCCATTAAGATTTCTATTCTAGCTGGTGATCTGTACCCTAATTTTTGGATACACTTCGTCCTTGTTCGCATTTTGCTGTAAAATCGTAGTGAACTTCATTGAAGTTCGTAAACTGAATAGAAATGGCAAAACTGAGTAACAGCTTTAATTTAACTAACTGTCCAGTTGATGTCAATTTATGGCTAACAATGATCATTGTAGGATTTTTAATGTACTATTTATGACCTGAAATAATGCTTAATATTTTTTAATGTTATTTAAAAATAGTAGGATGATTATGCATGATATGATTTCCTAATATTTGGCAATATCATATCATTATATTTGTAGTTTTTGCATTCTCATCCAGAGAAGGTATTAGATTTGTGTAAAATTTGACCCCCCCCCGTTTTTTGTCAAATGACCATGTTTTGAGACTTTCTGAACCCAAAAAAAAAACAGGTTTTCGCGAATGTGTCTGACTGTGTGTATATATGTGTGTATGGATGTATCTAGATTTTTAGACTGTCAGCACGATAACTTTCGGAAGAATTTACAGATTTGATTAGGCTTTGGTATGCTCTTCAAGTGTCTTAAAATGAAGGTCAAATTCGTTGGTCAACCATTGTGGATGAAAATTCGAAAAGTGAGCGCACTTTTAAAATTTTTGAGACCTTTTTTTTTAAGATCAAAAAATTATATGGACAGACGCCCATATTACTAAAAAATATAAACAATTTATCCTGATGCTTTTTTTTGATGAAATAAAAATTTTCGGAGTTAGAGCACTTTTAAAATCCAAAAAAAAAAACGAAAATTAACACTTCCAGCCAAACAACACACAACATGAAAAAAAGTCATTTAAAAAAATGTTTCGTTTGACACGCCCTACAAGATCATTATAACGACTTTTTTAATTATCTTGTGGCATATTCTCATCAAAACTTTGCTTATTTAATTTCTTTTTCATCTCGTGTGTGGTTTTTCAATATATTTGTGTTTCTATGTTATCAATACTATTTCTATAGATTGAAGCAATAAAATGACCATCATTAATGCTCATGGTACTTGAAATAGCGAGTAAATGAAGTTCGAGAACCTGAAGAAACCGAGATTAAACCGTGAGGCAAATATGTCCGAGCGCGTCGCGCGAGGTGAATACATTATCGAGCGCGAAGCACGAGATCCAACAGGTGCGCGCCATAGTTCAAAATTAAAATTTTGAACCTTCTGGAAAGCAATATTTGGCCTTTTGAGTGTTTCCCGTCAGTCGTATATACTAGAAAAATACACCTCACAAGTCAGTAGCTCAGGCGGTAGGTCCGGTTTTTTGACCAGAAGGTTGTGTCTTTATTGTCGCTGCTTACACTTTTTTGTCATTTTTGTACATTTCATTTACTAAAATGTTTAAATATCTAATTCACTCGTAAATTTACTTTTATTTTTGCAAAAATAAAAATTTTCAATGCTTTCTTCAATTGAAACACTCACTTCTTGGAAGTTTTTTTCCCAAAAATCTATTTTCTGTGAACTTCATTAATTTTGTCATTTGGTTCGAAATTAAAAAATATTGGAAGATGACAATAAAAAAGAAAAAAGGTATTTTCAACAAGATTTCATTTACTATGATTCTCTTATTTAAAGTTGTATATTCTTATGCATTATCAATTTTTTGTAAGCCGACAATCATGCGAAGCAAAGTTTTCAATTAGCGAAAGCATTTAAAATTACTTTTTTTGCATAATTTGATAACAATTTCGAAGGAAATTTGATATTCAAACATAAAGTGTTTTTCGCAAAGCTAGCTACATATTGGGCCCTAGGGCGCGCGACTGTTAGTTCTCACACTTCGCGCTCGTTAATATATTTATCTCGGGCTTCGCGCTCGGTCTTTGTATTTCCCCCACATTTGTGCACAGACCTATTTAAATTGAAGGTCAAATCATCGACAACTGTAATTTGGTGAATGTGAAATCTCTTTTGTTAAAGCTCCTTTGGCTTTAACGAATACATTCTCGTCGCGTACCTGGAGCTTCGCTCTCGATTTTGTCCAAAATGCGAAATTTTCAACATTATATGTTCAAAATTATTATATCAAAGGTATATTGAACTTATTTCTGTCCGTCGACCTGTGATTGCTTGTTTAGATATTACATAATGAAGTTCGAATTGTATTTATCATCAAAAACGGATGTATTTTTCTTGTCTTGTTTTGATAATTTAAAAAAGTTGGCATCCTATAGAAAACCAATTTTGTTATTATGTATTTTATTCCAACTTGTGTCGTTTTTCCATAAATTTAATTTGTTGATGTTCAATGTTATTTTTTACGATTCAAACCAAAAATACGCAACCTAGCGTAAAGTGGTTCTGAGAGAATCTGTAAATGTAATGCAGGCAAAACATTTTGCTAAATAAAATGTTATCGTAGCGTGTATCGTTTTGCAAAAAAAAAAATTTTATTGTGAATGTTATTTTTCACGATTGAAACAAAAATTACGCATCTTATCAAAAAATGATTCAAAACAAAAATTGTGATTCTTTTCTGAATGAACAACGTTTGACTATTCATTTTTTTCGTAGTTTGTATCGTTTATTCAAAAATATAATTTATTTCATTCTTGAATCAGTTTTTTATGAATGAAACAAATACTACGCGTCCCACCAAAAAGTGATTAATAACAAATTTGTATATCTTCTTTGATTGCACAATTTTTGTTGATTCATCTTTTTTCTCATCTTGTGTAGTTTGACATTTTTCTTGTCTCGAATTTTTTTTCATATCGTGCGTTGTTTGGCTTGAAGTTTTTGTTTTAGTTTGTTTTTTGGAATTTGGTAAATGCTATAACTCCATTAAATATTGTTTTATCAAAAAAGTCATCGAGACAAATTGTTTGCCTTTTTAAGTACTACAAACATTCGTTCATAGAATTTTTAAATTTGAAAAGAAGTGATCTCAAAATTTTTGAAAAAGCGCCCACTTACTGACTTTTTATCCAAAATTCCTGGTTAAGGAACTTGACCTTCATTTTAGAACACTCGAAGAGTATGCGATTGCCCAATCCAATCTGTAAATTCTTTCAAAAGTTATCGTGCTGACAAAGTAAAAATCTACATTCATCCATACACACATTCATATACACACAGTCAGACACATTTGCGAAAACCTCTCCTTTTGGGTTTCAGAATTATAAATTTTTCAAAAATACGTATTATTATTAATTTTTCAAATAAGATGCGTGCACAAAAATATCTGGAAAAGAGAATTGAAGGATCCTGAGGCTGGAAATGTTATAGAATTAGTATGCGTATATATAATAATAAATATATCTATTATACTTCATTTGAACAAATTTGAGAAATAAATAAAGGAATACCGTTTTTAATTTTAATTTATTAAATTGTGAAGCGTGAATTTTAACCTAAACATAGCTGTCTGTCCTCATCTGATTATTTATTGTAGATATTCTGCACTTAAATTCCTTTTGTCTTTTTCTTACTGTCTTATTCTTACCGAAATTTCGGTAAGAATAGCTGCCAGGTACTACTTTGGCTATTTGTACCGAAATTTTGGAAGTGAACTTGCAAAAAGCGAATATCCCCGATTGATTTGAAACTCCAAATACCTATGCATTTTGAGGTTCGGATTACGAATATGATAGAGAAAACAGGCGCACATTTGATTTTCAAGGTCAAAACGCCCAAAAACTACAAAAATGTCACATTTTTCCGCTTTATTTCAGTGAATGATATAAAATAAAATAAAAGCTTCAAATAGAAGTTGTAGATCTTATGGAAATACAACTTTTATGTAATATACAGTTTTTCTGAAAACCCAATATTTTACATGGCATTTCTACCCCTTTCCACGTCCTGGGGGGTGGAGGCTTCTGTGACTATTGAAATAATTAATTGAGGTTACATCTATGCCCCTTTCCAAAACCTTGTGTGGGGGCGGGAGACACCCCTGCTTGGAATACAGACGCGGAAAGCTTTGGCAAAGTTGAAGCGTTTTGTTATTTTATCTCGCCTGATCTGTAGAATCGGCAATACACTGATATCACTCGGGAGCCTAGTGTGCCTAGTCCCCCGAGTCCATCTTTTTGCTCTTGCCAGGCGGCCAATCGCGTGTGCTGCTCTAGCGGTTATCACAACATGTAGAGGTTCTTCAGAGGGCATGAATTCTATCGCCGCTGTCGGCGTAGTCCTCATCGCTCCCGTCAAACCCCTAAATGCTAGCTGGTCCGGCACGCCACATCTCAGACCCTCTGTGCAGATGACTTCTGGAGAAGTATTGCTGAAAGCATCCTCTATATACAAAAAAACGCCCACAGCATACCCCTTTTGTTCCAACTGCTGCTCCAACTTTGCAACAACAGCATGAAGCGCAGTTTTTACCAAGCAAACTGCCTGAAAAGCATGCTGCCCTCTATACAGCGGGGAGGCTAAGAGCACCTCATCCCTAATGCATCCCTCGACCAGCCTCTCCAGCGTCTATAGGATAAAGGACTTTAAGCTGATTGGTCGGGAATATTTTGCTGCAGTGTAACTCTCCCTCTCAGGTTTGGGTATGAAGGCCACTTTGCCATCCTTCCATAACGACGGCACGTGTTTAAGGGATATACTTTCCCTAAATAATTTCGTCAGAGGAGGTACGACCAAATCCATGCCTTTTTGTACGACCTTAGAGAGACCTTAGAGGCGAAACTCCAGTCAGCCCTGACCACCTCTTGGCTCCAGCCATCCTCCTCTTGGTCGGTTTGGATTCGTTGAAAACCCGGGAAGTAAACTTTCATCAGGTGATTTAGCCTCGCTTCCTCGTCTACGGTAAACTCACCATTATCGAGCCTCATGAGCCCGAGGCGAGCTTTCGGATTTTTTGCCAGGATCTTGTGCAGCTTCGCTGTTTCCGGAATGTTTTTTGATTTCTCGTAGAAGCCCCTCCAATCTTCCCGCTTATACGTTCTTATATTTTTCCATTGTATTCAGACTGAGCCATCTTATAGATGTCCCTGTCCAAAGGCAATTTAGTTCTATTTTCCCTACTGCACAATATTCTTGTCTTTTTACGGAGACTCTCTAGGCGGGTATTCCACCATTCTGCTCTCTTCCTAGACTTAGTTGTGCTTGTAGGGCGAGTGTTCTCATATGATGTGGTCAGAGCCCTTCGCAGAAAATCTGCGGCGTGCTCCAACTTATCAATGGCACCATAGCTTGTAAGAAATTCCGCAATCCTCCCTTTGAGTTCCTCTTTATACGAGTCCCAAAATGTATTTCAGGGGTTTCCGATTTTGTAAACCACCGGGTTTCCGAGGGTCAATCGAGACACGATATATTTCTGGTCCAAAAGAGACTCCTCATCGGAGACTCTCCAGCCCACTGCCCTGCTCCTCAGTGAACCCGAACATATAGTCAAATCGAGCACCTCACTTCTGTTTTTAGTCTGGAATTTGGGAGTATCACCCTGATTCAGAATCTCCAGCTCTGTGCCTGCTATATATATATATTTATGTATATTCAAATGAATCTCTCACTCTGTCGTTGATGTTTGTGCTTCCCCACACTGTGTGCTGAGAGTTTGCATTTCAGAACAACAGCAGAGGGAATTCATTTTTCTGACAGTGCCGAATTGGATTGCAAGATCACATCCATACCCTTGACAGCTATGCATGCCCTTGGCGTTTTTTCGAGCAGCCCCTCATATATGGAGCCTGAACCTGACAAGCCACAAATCCTTTCCCTGCATAACCGGGGTTCTTGGTGTAGGGCGAGCCCTGTCTGCACGGCATACATTCGTCTGGCTAGAACCACCGAGGCGCCTTTGCTGTGGTACAAATTTATCTGCATCATGGAGATTCCCGTCTCAGCAGTTGACAGGCTAATTCAGGGCACCTCCAGGTGCTTCTGGTCCCACTGCGGAGCTGAGTTGGGTCACTCGGAAGGTAACTCTTCTCGCTTCTAGATAGAGACGGTAATCAAGAGCCGCAAGGGCTCTGATTAAGGATTCGGGAAGACCGGCGACTAGAATCCAGCCTCTCCCCTTTGGCCTGGAACCCTGCCTGTCGAAATAACCTTTCCACGATTCAGTTCGCAGAGACGGGTGCTGAAAGCTCAGACGCTCTGGAACGACCGGCGGCACTTTGGGGTTGCCGGCAATCAGTACGGTCGCTCTATGGTACCTCTGTAGGCACTCTGTCCCTTTGACTTCGAACTTTAGGCCCTCTTTGAGCCTGAACGTTGGGGCTTTTTCCACTATCCAGTCTCGCGACCAGATGTGCGCAGCCTCCACTACGATGGCATCTGACCTGATGAAAATGTCATTGAATCTGGGGGCGCGCCCTTCGCGGGTTAATGCGTCAATCCCTTCAGAGATTTTATCGCTCATCTTGTCCAACTCTTCGAGAGTTAAACAGTTCTTAGGATAACCCGACGCTACGACAACCTTCGCCAAGGCGTTGTTAGCCATCTGCGCGAAAGTAAGGCCCTGTGTTTCCAGTGCCTTGGTTTCTGTTTGCGAGACGCGCTTTTTGGCCTCTCCTATTTTGTGCTCCGCAACGTTGCCTCCTCGTCACGAAGTGTTTCGTTAGCTGCACTTCTACGGCGTCGATTAAATTGTTTCCACCGTTATCTTTAGTTCAGACTGCCTCTGGTCGGTTGCCCCCTAAGGAGACTACCACTTTTGACGGTGGGTTGGAGGAGGGTTTCGGAATAGGCTTTTCATTGGTTTTGGTTTGTTTTGATTTCTGAGGATTCATCTGAGTCCTACGAGAAGCTCGGGAAATAAGAAACACCCCCGGCAGATCCCCGCTTGCAGTGGGTGTGTCTACATACTATGGGATTCGACCTGGTGTCCCAAAGTCTTCCTTAAGACACCTCCTTTTGGATCCCCGCCTGTCCGCCTCTACTGAGAGGGGCAGGCCACGGTGTTCAAGGATTTGTTGACCCTGGCCGATGCGACCTGTGGTCATCATTTACTAAAAAAAAAAATCACACAGATTGTCTTTTGTGTGGAGTTAAAAATATATCGACGTGTCTCTGATCAATAATCCTTGATTTTTATATAAAGATAAGCCTTGCGATACAAAAACAAAATTGATTTCGTTTGCCTTGCACTTACGTAATATTTACATGTAATTAACAGACTAAAGAAAAATTGTATGAGCAATAACTATTCAGTCAGAAGTTTGACAATATGTTTGTATTTAAATGCATTTCAGCTAAAACATATCTAATATAATATTTAAAACAATTATCCAGATGTGTGTGTGTGTGTGTGGGTACCACTTTTTTGTTTTCGCTGAAATAAATAAGGAACGTCTTGATGTAATATTTCATAATTAAGATATTTGTGCCAGCAAGATAATTTGCGAAAAGAATTTATGAATCTAAGAAAGAATAAATATTATCTCAATATTAAAACTCGCAGATAAAATATTTAAGAACACATTCCGATTGTTAACTGTAACTACATTTGGATGACAAGTAAAAGCAAACATTAGAAAAAATATTTTAGGTGAAAATTGTTTCTTTAACAATAGTTATTTACAGTTTAACGTTTCGGATTTCTTTCCTGGTAAAAATTGCAATCCTGAATTAATTCTAATGTTTCGTGTCTTATTTTATTGCTTGAACGATATTCTACAATTCTCATTGGTTTTCTTTACTAAAATTTTCAAACAAAAATGTACCGAAGAAATTCGCAAAGAATCTTCTAAGGAATAAAATGTGACCGAGGATTCAATAGGAAAATCAACTCAAACATGAAGAGAAAGCAAAATCGTAAGAATTGAAAAGTATTAGTAAATAACAAAATTGGACCTGCAACATTTTTTTCCAAAGTTCACTTTCAGTTCTTATCTAAAATTATCGACATCAGGGGATGGTAATATTTTCCTCGATTCTATAAATAATTTTTATCGATGCTCACTTCTGAATTTGAGATAACTAGTGCACTCTCCTTAAAGACTCATAGTATTTTAGTAAAGCGCTATTCCTACATAAATATATTGTACAGAGCATATATTTTGAACAAATTGTACTGATTATATTCCTCTCACAAACAATATTTTGTGAAGGGTATAGCTTTGAATTATGTGCATAAAGAATGTTTTATCATAGGAAAACCATTTTTTAAACATTATAAAGTGCCAGAAAAATTGTATGCATATTTTTACATTCTCATTCATGAGAGTGTAATGTAATCGTCCACATTTGCGATCTCTGGTTTTCAACGGATCTTTACGTTTTGGCACTTACAGATTCCGAAAATCATCAAATTTTGTCAGTGTCTGTCTGTCTGTATGCCTATGTGTATGTCTGTATGTCTGTCTGTATGTCTGTCTGTATGTATGGTTACCTGAATGTTGTAGCCACGCTAACTTTTGAAGGATTTGGCGAATCGAGTCAGCCTTCGATATACTTTTTAAGAGTCCCAAAATGAAGGTTAAGTTCGTTAACCAGATATTTTCGACCAAAATTAAAAATTTTAGGGCATTTTGAAAATTTGTAAATTATCCCAATAAAATTTTTTATTTCGATAAAAATTCAAAAAGTTATATGCTTTTCAACATTTTGATAATTCTCAAAAAATAGAGAAAAAAATATATTTTTCTGATAGATTAAAAAATGTCAATCAAAATTTTTACTCGACATGAAATATATTTCGAAACTATCCTCATAAAACTGGTTGATTCGATCAAAATTCAAAAAGTAAGAGCATTTTCAAATTTGAAAACAAAATGTTCCGTTTCATTTTGTTTAAATGGTTTTATTTTTCAAAAGCAATCGTCCGAATAACCCAGCTGTTGAGCGCCAAGCGCGAGTATCGTAATGAGAATGTAATCGTCAAGGCCGCAGGTGCTTTGAGAAACCTCTTCAAAGTCAAATTGAAAAGAAAAAACATGTTTAATTTCAATTTATGATTGTAGCTTAAGAATAAAAATTAGTGCGAAATAAGAAGAAAATATTAAAGTCACTATGAAAAATAAAAATTGTACATTATTTTGCAACATCTGAATAAGCAGTACCAGCTTGAGATAAAGAAATAAATATGATATACATTAGATATAATAGTGTTGAACATAATGTAGAAAAGTTCACATTTCGGACAAAATCGCGTGCGAAGCACGAGATACGTGATAAGAATTTGATCGTTAAGGCCGAAGAAGCTTTAACAAAAGAGAATTCACAATCATCAAATTATAGTTGTTAACGCTTTGACTTTTAATTTTAAAAGGTCTGTGCACCAATTTGTGAAAAATAAGAAGACCGAGCGCGTAGCGCGAGGTAAATACATTATCGAGCGTGAAGCGCAAGATGAATATATTCTCGAGCGTGAAGCGCGAGAACCAACAGTCGCGCGCCCCAGGCGCGTTCAAAATTGCGAACGAAGCGAGCCGCGCGCATGGCGCGCAATGAGAATGTGCCCGCGCAGCGGGCATATTTTTTAATTGAAAATTCAACTATTTCGTTGAAAATTAATTTTTTTCTGTTAAAAATTAGTTTTTTCTTAATTGAAAATCAATTTTTTTCTTAAGAATTAGTTTTTTCTTCATTGAAAATTATATTTTTTTGGTTGAGAATCAATTTTTTAATTAAAATTCATTTCTTAAAATGAAAATATAACTATTACGTTGAAAACTTATGTAATATGGTTGAAAATTCATTTTTCGCTTGTTAAAAATTAGTTTTTTAAATTGGAAATTAGATTTTTTTGTTAAAAATCAGTTTTTTCATTGAAAACCGACTTTTTAACTGAAAATTGATATAAATTTAATTCTTGTTGCTTAAAATTCATTTCTTTGATTGGAAATTTAACTATTTTTTTGAAAATTTGTTTTTTTGGCTGAAAATTTATTTTACTAACTGAGCATTGAACTCTTCTATTTTGTTTTGAATATTTATTTTGTGTAGTTTAAAATTTAAGTATTTTGTTGAACAATTATCTTTTTTGGTAGAAAATTATCTGTTGGGTTTAAAATTCAACTGTTTGGTTAAACTTTTTTTCTAGGTTCCATAATTTTAGTTACAAATTCATTTTTCAAACTGAAAATTCAACTTTTTCGTTGGAAATTAATTTTTTTGTTAAAAATTAGTTTTTTCTTAATTGAAAATTAGATTTGTTGGTTAAGGATTAGTTTTTTTTCTTGAAAATTAGATTCTTTTGTTAAAAGTTATTTTTTTTAAATTGAAAATTATATTTTTTTCCGAAAATTTATCCTTTTTTATACACATTCAATTATTTTTGTTAAAAATTCATCTGTTTTATTGAAAATTCATCTTTTTTTGAACATTTAACTATTTTGTTGAAAATTCGTTTTTTTTTTTGCTGACATTTTATTTTCCTAAATGAAAATTGAACTCTACTATTTTTCTTTGAATATTTATCTTTTGTTGTTTAAAATAAGTATTTTAAGTATTTAAGTATTTTTTTGAAAAATTGTCTTTTTTTGGTAGAAAACTATCTTTTGGGTTGAAAATTCAACTATTTGGTCAAACTTTTTTTTGGAAGATTCATAATTTTAGTTACAAATACATTTCTTAAACTGAAAATTTAACTATTTCATTGAAAATTAATTTTTTTTGTTAAAAATTAGTTTTTTCTTCATTTCATTTTTGAACATTTAACTATTATGTTGAAAATTCGTTTTTTTTGTTAGTTTTTTTTGCTGAAATTTTCTTTTTCTAACTGAAAATTGAACTCTTCCATTTTGCTTTCAATATTGACCTTTTGTAGTTAAAAATTAATGTCTTTTGTTGAAAATTTATCTTTTTCGGTAGAAAATTATCTTTTGGGTTGAAAATTCAACTATTTGGTTAAACTCTTTTCTTGAAGATTCATAATTTCAGTTGAAAATTCATTTCTTGAACTGAAAATTCAAATATTTCGTTGAAAATTAATTTCTAAGGTTAAAAATTAGTTTCTTTTTATCGAAAATCAGATTAATTGTTTAAAAATTACTTTTTCCATTAAAAGTTAGATCTTTTAACTGAAAATTTATCTTTTTTGTTAGAAATTTAGTCCTTTCTGTTGAAAACTTATCTGTTTGGCTGAAAATTTATTTGTTTTTCTGGCTAAAAATTTATTTTTCTAACTGAAAATTTAACTACTCTATTTTTCTTTAAATATTTATCTTTTTTCAGTTTAAATTTAAGGTATTTTATTGCAAATATATCTTTTTTGGTAGAAACATATCTTTTGGGTTGAAAATTCAACTATTTGGATAACATTTTGTTGTCGTTCGAAGATTCATAATTTTAGTTAAAAATTCATTTCTTTAACTGAAAATTCAACAATTTCGTTGAAGACTTTTTTTATATGGTAGAAAATTCATTTTTTTGGTCAAAAATCAGTTTTTTAAATTAAAATTAGAGTTTTTGGTTAAGTATTCGTTTTTTTCATTAAAAATTAGATTTTTTGGTTAAAAATTATATTTTTTTCAAAAATGTATCGTTTTTATATATACATTGACTTATTTTTGTTAAAAATTCATCTGTTTGATTGAAAATTCATTTCCTACTTTGAATATTTAACTATTTTGTTAAAAATTCGTTTGTTTTTTTGGTCGAAAATTTATTTTTCTAATATTTAGCTATTCTAATTTTGGTTAATAATTTTTTTTAGTTGAAAATTTGTATTTTTTGATATAATGAACCTATTTTTGTTTGCAATTAAAATTCAAAATATGAATTATAAGTCAGGATGAAATAACAAGTCTTGGACAGATATATTTAACTATACTTATAAGTATCATGATATAATTATTAATAAAGATATTCTTAGAAAAGAAAATATTGTTAATGACGAGAACGATTTTAAAACATATACAAATTATTTATTTAACGAATTTTATGTTTTTTTTCCTATTTTATATTGCTGTGAATGGATTTTTAACGACCTAGTATATCCAGTTAAAAACAAATAAATTCTTTAAAAGGCAGAAATCATAAAAAAACATTTAAACTTATTTAAAAACTAGATAATTTCTTATAATAAGATTTTTTCTTCTTTTCTAAATGTAAAAGTAAGTGCTTAATTTTCCTCTTTGCCGAAAAAAAAGTTTTTATTTTTGTTTAATTATATTGCTTTAAAAGTGAAAGTGAATGTCCTGACTTTCTGCACTTTTTCTACTTCTCATTTGTATGGACGTCTCAGCCCAAGTGAAAAAGTATTTTATGATTAGACACATTCTTGTCAGCCCAAAATACCGTCCTAGTCAAAGTAGAAAAGGTATTTTAGGCCTAGACATGTTATTTTCAGTTCTAGGACTTTCGGGTCATCTGCAGTAGAAAATCTGGGTTGTAGTCAGACATAGGTTTCACTTTCTAATTTGGGACCGTTCAAAAAATACGTGACGCATTTAGGGAGGGGGGGGGAGGTCACTTCAAGCGTTACGCTAATGTTAAAGTTACATACGCTTACTATAGAAAAAGCGTTACTTGGGGGGGGGGGGGGGAAAAATTGTCAGAAAAAAGCATTACGTTTTTTTTTAACGGCCCCTTTGGTGTTGTTTTAAGTAAAAAAATTACTTTATCTTCAAATGTAACATTTAAATATCTCAACTGTTTATTTTCTCTAAAATAAAAATATATGCATGCAGTAAATCAATTTTAAAATATCAAAAGAAACGAAGATTAATTTGTAAATTTACTTGATCAGTCCCTAATTTCTGTTATTGATTTTCAACAAATTTCAAAAGTTTCGCCTAAATCTGACGTTTTACGAGTTCCTTCGTATTGTTTAAACAATTTTCATTTGTTTAAACAACTTATCCTATAATATTACGAATTAATTTTATTTTCTAAATGCTTAGGCCTAATTTATGAATTTAAAGAGTGAAATTTTTTTACCTTATTTGTCGATTTATTATTTAAACAATGTATAATTGTTCAAATTCATTACTTTTACCAAACTCTTAGATTTATTAACCTTTTGCCAGTTGTTCAAACAATTTTTATTTGTTTAAAAAAATTGGCAATTGTTCACTTTAATGGATAATTATGGATCATTTTTCCAGCTGGAAAAGGGTTTGGGTGTCACAAAACTTCCAGCTTCCCTTTTCCAGCTCGAAAAATTACTATCTTAATTTGGAAGAATTTTGATAAACATTTATAATTGATTAATGAAACAAAATTTATTTAATATATTATAATTTATATCATAATTATAGAAAATTTTAATTGTTACGATTCTAATATTATGAATTATATAAAAATAATTCAAATCTATTAATATTTAACATTAACAAAATCTGTGATCGATTCCCATTTCTTTCAATATAATACATTTCTTTTTATATTGTTTCTTTCTTGCAAAAGACTTCAAAACATTTACTTAAAAATTCGGAAAAGCCATCAAAGTAAACAATTACCAAGAAATAATTATCTTATAAGATTATTTTTTTAAATGTTATAAAAAAATGGTTTTATTATTTTTTTTTTCGTAAAAATACCAATGTTTTTGTAAAAAAAATTGTAAAAGTGAGTATAATGTAATTATCATTCCCTGGAAAAACCGAACCGTTGAAAAAACTTAGTTATTTAACAAAATTTTCTGAATTTTTTCGTATTTTTTCACAAAAATACAAATGTTTTTTGGTCTCCCCGACTGATATTTTACATTCGGATTAAAAAGAAGGTTTTTCAAAAGTTTTCAAAAAATGAAATGAAAAATTTGGAAAATCCATCAAATTAAACAATTAATAAATAAAATAATGTTTTCATAATATTAATAAAAAAATGATATAAAAAAATGGTTGGATTATTTTTGTGTTTATCAGAAAATACAAATGTTTTTGTAAAATATTCATAAAAGTGAGTATAAAGTAATTATAACGTTCTAAAAAACATTGGATTAGAAAGAAGGTTTTGCAAAAGTTTCCAAAACATTATTGAAAAATTTGGAAAAGCCATAAAAGTAAACAATTACAAAAAATATATATTTTTATAATAATAATAAAAAAATGTTTTAAAAAATGGTCTGATTATTTTTGTGTTTTTCTGTAAAAAATTTATAAAAGTGAGTGTAAAGTAATTATAATTTTCTAGAAATATCGAAACGTTGAAAAAAGTTACTAAAAAGAATTGAATTATTTTTGTATTTTTCTACAAAAATTCAAAAGTTTTTTGGTCTCTCCCGATTGATATTTTACTTTTGGACTAGAAAGATTTAGCAAAAGATTTCAAACCATTTACTAAAAACTTCGGAAAAGTCATCAAAATAAACAATTACTAAAAATAATTATCTTTTAATATTAAACAAAAATTTATAAACAAGAACTGTTTCATTATTGTAGTTTTTTTCAAAAGAATACAAATGTTTTTGTAACTTTACGGGACGACTGAAAAATACCGAAAAATAAAATTCCCGATACTGTAAAATTTCCGAATTGGAAAATTGCCGAATAATAAAATTCTCGAAAAATAAAAACCCCGAATTGGAAAATTCCCGAATAATAAAATTCCCGAATCGGAAAATTCCCGAATTATAAAATTCTCGAATAATAAAATTCCCGAATTGGAAAATTCCTGAATAATAAAATTCCTGAACATTTTATAATGCTACCAAATTGGAAAATTCCCAAATTATAAAATTCTCGAATGATAAAATTCTCGAATTGGAAAATTCCCGAATAATAAAATTCCCGAACATTTTATAATACTAACAAATTGGAAAATTCCCGAATTATAAAATTCTCGAATAATAAAATTCTCGAATTGGAAAATTCCCAAATAATAAAATTTCCGAACATTTCATATTACTACCAAATTGGAAAATTCCCCAATTATAAAATTCTCGAATAATAAAATTCTCGAATTGGAAAATTCCCGAATAATAAAATTTCCGAACATTTCATAATATTACCAAATTGGAAAATTCCCGAATAAGAAAATTCCCGAATTATAAAATTCTCGAATAATAAAATTCCCGAATTGGAAAATTCCCGAACATTTTATATTACTACCAAATTGGAAAATTCCCAAATTATAAAATTTTCGAATAATAAAATTCTCGAATTGGAAAATTCCCGAATAATAAAATTCCCGAACATTTTATAATACTAACAAATTGGAAAATTTCCCAATTATAAAATTCTCGAATAATAAAATTTTCAATTTGGAAAATTCCCGAATAATGAAATTTCCGAACATTTCATAATATTACCGAATTGGAAAATTCCCGAATAAGAAAATTCCCGAATTATAAAATTCTCGAATAATAAAATTCCCGAATTGGAAAATTC
>JAABKJ010006789.1:0-21581 GCA_011634705.1 Andricus grossulariae
CTCTCGGAGGTGCGAAACTATCACTGGTTCGTAACCTTAAAGCCATACCTGCGTGCCAAAAATATGCCACGGCACTTCCGAAATGGATGCAGAAAACTGTCATCCTTGGGTCGCTTCGACAATAGTGCAATGTACATTGCACATTAATACGAGTAACTCAGACACAGATTAAGAATACGACAATCACTCAAATAACCAAAAAATTTAAGCCACTTATTTTTTTTTGCATGATACAAATGCCGTTTCAAATTATGAGTAATTGTCCAATTAAATTCCGAAATAATAAAAACGATAGCCCCGCACCTGACAGCGAAATGATTTTGAAACTTTAGAGGAATTATAAGACCTAGGTAAATAATGGGAGAGTGAGCAAGCCAAATCAAAAATGCGAGGGCAAGTGTTACAAAATACAGATCCTAAAATTGAGGATAAAAACGAACAAAAAGGTTATGCTGGTAACGGGCATAAAAAGAATTCCGAGAATAATAAAGAAGATTTAAGGGTAAATAAAAATGGTCAAAAGGAGAACCGAAACGGAAGCCAAAAGCAAAATAATCAGGATAAAAAACCCATACAAATATCGATTCCCATTTCCACCATCTGGATTTCTATTTCTACCTTTTCCAAATCAATATCAACAAAAACCTAAATTTCTACCAAATTTCCAACCTAGATTCCAAAACAATAGAACAAGATATCCATTCAACCCTCATCACCAAGTGTTACCAATGCTTAACCAAATAACATTAGGCTCAATTCAAGGTCAATGTAACCGAGTGATCGAATTCCCAACAGAGAAAGCGGGAAATATCTTAGAAAATGATAACGCTAAACGAAAATTCCCAAAAACCAAATTATGATAATAAAAATCAAAAATCGGATACCAATACTAACAAGAACTCACTAGACAAAACAAGTTATAACTCAGACAAAAAACAGACGTGTTATAAAATAAGTGGAAAAAATACAAACGTGAATGAACACACAAATGAATTAAGCTATTATCATTGTGGTATAGCGGGCCGTTTTAAAAGAGATTGTCCATATTATGTGTACAACCAGGATAACTGGAAAGGCGGGTATCAGGTATTAGGTGATAAAAGTCATACGGATGACCTTAATCTATGAATTAAAAACTTGGTGGTTACCAGGGAGTGGTTTGAAACGCTATCCTATGAAAGCTTATCCAAACTCACTACCCCTCCCCATGACTGAAAATAAAACCGAAACCGAACCTGACAAAAGAGAATAAGGAAGGCAAAAATGTAAAGATTAGAGATAAACCATTGAATAGAAGAGAAGAAAATAAGAATATAGATAGGAAACCGAAATTTGGAAGTATAATTAATCTCAAAAGTACCAGAGAAATAAATAAAAGCAGTCCAAATTTAAAAAAATAGCAAAATTCCCCTAGTACCTAATAATCCTAAACAATCTCCAAAACCCAAACATGCCCAAACTCTAACAACAAATACCGTACGAAAGAAATACCAAGCCTAATAAGCATCCCACGAGCAACAAATGCGAACCCCTAGAGAGCATTCCCACCCAAGATAATAGCGACGACTTGAGCACAAAAGACTCACTTGAGTCAGGCAAACCTAGAATTAGGAAAAATAATAAGGAAAATGAACCAGAAAATTTTTTTTTTTATACGAAATATGAGGAAGCATTTAAGGATAGCGATAGTAATCCTTGCAAAAATAAAAAAGTCACAAAGCGGAAAAACTCAAAGAAGGGATCTTAAAAAGCTAATGAGATACCGCAAATTGAAAATAGAAATCAATGGGTTAATTTCAAAAAGAAGGCGATAAGATTAAATTATATATCGGATAATTACGAAAAATCGATGAACAAAATAACTGTTCGCCGGAATTTTGCGAAGGCAAAATTCTTTTAGAAAACAAAATAAAAGTATATCAGGAAAAAGAACATAGGACGACTCACTCAACAAAATACAAAATTGACGTCCAGGCCCACGATCCCATTAAAGAACGATATTACCACGTGATCCCAAAAATCAAAGAAATAAGTTATCAAAGAGTTGATAAATTGTTATAACGAATCCGAATGAGGCGGAACCCACCAAAGGGTTCCGAAGCCCCAGACTAAAACACGTCCCGCCGTCAGTTGTGCTCCGTCGCTAGTAAGCGTAACTGGAAGTGTCAAGCCTCCGAGCCTCAAGAAATGGATTTGAGTCATTCTGGCCACCAATCGAAGCTCTCACATCCTGAGGTAACTTCCCGACTATCGCCGATCCTCGTTAGGATCACTCGACGCCACCGACGTGGCAATAAACTTTTATTGGCATTTTTATTGCAATTTCTTTTATTTTGTTCAACTTGACCTCGGCAATCTAACTCTCATTTCCCTCCTCGGCGTTACATCCGTAATAATTGCCACCTAAATATTTTATATTAGCTTATCCTTACAATGTACAACAGCGAACGAGTGAGCGCGTGAAAGCGCATCCACATCTTAATCTATTTATACTATTATGAAACGATTACCTGTAAATCTTTACGCTTCTTACTGACTTCCGTCTCCTTTCTATTTCACTTCTCTTTTACCTCAACCTTGCCGTTTTTCATTTTCATTCCTTCAATCTATCTTACTCGTTCCTCTAGCCCCCATAAATTCCACCAACCAACCCCCCTTGCCTCAAATCTTTACCATATTCTCATGCTAGCTTCCTTCATCTTCAATCCCTCTCATACATCCTTCCTATACATGCTTCCATGTTTCCTCTTCCCATTCACAGATACTACACTTTATGTTCTCCTTCTTTTAGCAATGCGTTCTTTCCTTTACATCGTTTTCCAATCAAAATCTTGCTATTCTTGTCCATCTCCTTTCTCCACATCCCTTTTCTCAATACTTCGGTAATTCTTCCTTTTTATTATTTCATACAATTCAGTACACCTTAATTTATCAATCATCTCCAATGTTTCTATTAATTGTCTTTCCCTGTCTATCTACTCCAATTTTTCAAAGTTTACTACCATGCCATCTCCTACATCTCAATCCCTAAAGAAGTCTCTTCTTTCTTTCCCTATCTCGCCCATTTAATCGCTCTCCCTCTCCTTTCTTCTACCTCATTTGAACAATTTTTCGCTAACTCCCCTCGCTTAAACTTCCGTGCCCATTTTCCCGCTCTGGTATTAATTTATCCCTTTGGTGGGAGTTTGGATTATCGAGAGATGTATGAAGTCTTAGATAAATCCTAGGGTATATTATATCAGTGTTTATTGTCTTAAACCTAAAAGGATGTGGGTATCTTCTGGCCCTATGCGATGGTAAACCTCGTCTGCGTGGTAAGAAAGCAGGTTTTAAAGGTAGTTCTTGGGTATTCCAGGGTGGCAAGATCTTCTTGAAGGTAGGGATGCGCCACGATGGCATTCATTGGAGGAAGCAGAATAGTACAGCTTGTGGGGTAGCTGGTAGCACGATAACTGAATCAGGACGGAGTGTAATTCTTGTTCAGGCATTGTGAAACTTCTTCTTAAAAGGGTAACTAAGATTCATCCGTTTATAGGCAGTGCCTAAATCACCATATCTTGATGTCATCCATCTTCCTTGTTTTTTTTTTGTAACAAGTATTTAAAAAATCCTACGTGTTTAAAAAAATAAAATATTACTAGTATCTCAACCCTTATCTATATTATACATATATCTTACATATGCATGTCTTTTATTTTCCTATGTTTTTTTTTCTTTTTTTCTGAAATTCTACTCAAAACTGAATTGCCTTTTTCTGAAATCTTGATTTTTGACTGACTATTATTTTAAAGATTATTCAAAAAATATTAGTATTGTTTTGAAATCGATTAAAAATAGCCTACAACTGTGTTGTATGTAAAATGTTTCGAGTACATTTTTCTGTTGCTGTTAAGGGTCTTCTATACTCTTTGCAATATTCATTTTCTGTCTTCGCTGCTTGATTTGTTCGTACTTTCGACCTTGTACTCTTTTCATCTTCATCTTCTTCCGTTATAACGTTTAACTCTTTCTGTTTCACCTGTAGTGGTCCTAATCACTTTTTTGTTTTATTTATCCTCGTCATTATTTGTGTTAGTATATGTTGGTGCAGTTTTAGTAGTGTAAAAAACAAGTTTGTTTACATGTATGCCGTTTAAAAATCTTTAATACAGTTTTTAACCATGTAGTTCTCAATATACTTAACATTCAAATTACCTGATTATTTACCATCTTTTCGTTTTGTCAAGTTTTTTATTTTCTCAGGTTTTTATTTTTATCTTCCTCAGGTTTTTTTTTACCATGTATTGTTTTAACACGCACCATTTTTAATTTATGTCAGTGATCTTCAATTTCTTTGAAATGCTTTACTTTCGTTTCTACTACGCTTGTTAAACTACTTAAAACTTTTATTTTGCTTACGGTTGACCTTGATAATAAATCTGGGATGTGATTTAAACTCTCTTTTCGATATACTATTTCATAATGGTATTCTAAAGGCTCTAAGGCCCATTTGCTGGTCTACCTGTCGAATTTTTAAAATTATGATGTTATTTTAAAAACCTAAATCTGACCTAAACTTTCTAATTGCCCAGACCACGGCTATGCATTCTTTACCGGAACTGAGATATTTACGTTCTTACCCATTTAAACCTCTACTTGGAAAAGGTATAACATAGTTTTCATCGTTTATTATTTGTGTTCATATGGCTTCTAATTCTTATCATTAGCATTGGTTTCAAGTTGAAATAAATTTTCGAAATAAGGGCATGCTAAAGTTGGTGCTGCGGTTAGTAAATATTTAATGGTCGTAAATGCCTGCTCCTGTTTGTCTGTATATTCCCACTTTACTTCTTTAATAGTCTTTGGAGAGGTTCTGTAATGTCTGCGAATTTCGGAACATATTTCCTATACCATGATGCCGTTCGTATTAATCTTGTTATTTGTTTTACTGTTTTTGGTTACGCAAAATCTAAAATAGGTTTAATTTTATCTTCATCTATCTGTACTTCCCCTTCAGTCAATTGAAATCCTAAGTATTTTATCTTAGAACACTCCAATTTATATTTGTTTAAACCAGTTGTTAAACGTCCACCTTTGATTTTATCTAAAACCATTTCTAAAGATTTATGATGTTCTTCAAAAATGTTTGAGACTATAAATAGCATCAAGATGGTAAAATACATTTAGTTTCAAATCTGATATGATTATTATCTCTATTACCCGCTGATATGTAGCTGGAGCACTTGTTAAACCAAATGGCATTCTCTTAAACTGATATATGCCTTTGTGCGGGACTTTAAATGCTGCTATTGCTTAGACTTTTTGTTCAGCGGTATCTGATGATATGCTGAACTATTGGATTAGAACAGTCACTATTAGATGGATCTATTATTTTTTATTTTAACAGTCTATCTACTTCTTCATAAATAAGCTTGCGAGTTTTGGGGGATACATGATAATAGCGTTGCTTGATTGGTCAATGACCCTGTACATTTATTATATGCTTGTTTAGATGGGTCTGTTTTAGTTTAGTTCCTGAATTTACTATCTTTTTTTAAAATAAATTTTATAACTTTATCGGTTGTGCTTCTTTCATTTCGACAATACCTTCATTAATTTCCTCACAAAATTCTAAACCTTTCTTTCTACCATTACGCGTTTGATATTATTATTTATCACAGCATTATTTCTAAAATTAATCCAATAGCTTTGCCTGATGGTAACTAATTTTTCTATCAATGAATCAATTTTTTCCTCAATTTGTTCACTCATTTTTATTCCTTCAAAATTATCTTTCTTCCCATACAATTCTAATTTATCTTTACTTTCTTTTTGTAGCAATCTATCTTTATTTTTTGCTTGTGAATTCGTGTTTATTTTGTTCTGTCTCGTTATTTTATTAATGTCCTAATATAGCGGAAAGTAGTATGAAGTGGATACGAGTACGAACTGATAAATGGGAAAAAGTTACTCATTTTAAAGAAAAAGTTCTGTATACTTCTGATCACTTAAATGTTGTTCAAATCATTTAATTGCTGAGAGGATGATTAGAGATGTTTCTTACTGTATTAGTTAATGGTGCGGGCCTTACTGGAAATAATTTTTCAAATTTAATTTTTTGTTTTGAAGCAGAAAGATCTTCAATCCGTTGGGATTGGTCAAATGATATGCAGTCCAGTGTAGACCAAAAGTCAAATCTGAGAGTTTGTGGGTTCGCAATCTGCCGTGATGAAATGGGCGCCATTATCACGTACTTACGTTAATGCTTCTTTTTATTCATGGAGCATTTTGGGTTAATCAGTACAAATTGTGATGGATATTACGTCCACATTATCAGTTGGTGAAGCTGACTGAGCGGGTGATGGAGAGTCGATATAGGAGACAGTGACTTCGACAGTGGAGAAGGCAGTAGGAAATTTGAAATTAAAGCTGGGCATTGCTCCTTGTTGTAATCTTCTCTGCCTTACATCTGCTCGCTTTCGTGGGACTGTTCCACCTTCAGAATCAGTTTCTAAAAGTTGAGCAGATTTCGCCTATGGAGTCACGGTACTCCTACCTCCCGCCACGGAAAGTGGCTTTTCCCTTGGTGGTGATTTACGAATTTTATCAGTAGTAATTGCTTTCATTGGGCTGATACTAGTATGATTTAAAGGCTGCTGTTGGGTATGTGTCGGTGGATCCATATTTATTTTCTCATCCGTGTCCTAAGCTTGTTGTTCCAAGTTTATCGCGTAGGTCTGAAGGAAATTCGTCACATAAGTAGCGAATGTATTATCATCTTGTCACGTGCTTGAGTGGCAGGCCTCTAATGGTTGTAATAATTCTTCGTCGTTTTCTTCATTTGTGACGGCTCTACATGTGAAACGATGATCTTTGATTATCTTTTCTTGTTTCTTTCCTGGTCCTCTTGAGGTGGTAGACCTATTGAACTTTGAGAAGGATTTCGTAAGGTATTCTTTAAGATCTCCGTATTACCTCCGTCTACGACAAGTACAAGTACTGTAAACTTCTCAGGGGTCAAATTTCTAGTGAATTTATAAATTACCAAAAAGGTACGGTATCCAAAAATGTTTGGTAATTTATGGTAATATAGCAGTTATTCACGGTATCTTATCGCTTCAGGTTGATCCAATCACTACTTGCTACTCACAATCAGTCTGTAAAGTGTCAACTCATAATACAAGAAGTAAGTATATGTTTCCAGCACTGCTGGAAAATAATTTTGAATTGAAATGAACAAGCGTAAAAGTTCGCAAAAATGATCTTGCTCAAAGTTCACAAGCGAAACAGCTAGAGAACGTGATCTGGCCCAAAGACCGCAAGTGCAGCAGCTAGATAAACGTATTTTCACAACTGCTTTTTAGAACAGTTTCAGAATTGGTCACTTCCACCACACTATACATTCCTCGAAAAGAGAATATTCCGTGTATGTGTTACAAATAATATATGTACATGAATAGCTACAGAGTTTTGTGTAAGATGTATCAATATATGCTATCGCCCGCTGACAATAATGATTTTTTTCCTTTCCTTTGGAAAAATCCCAGAGGTATAGAAGAAAATGTTTATATGAAGACCAAAGTATTTTATGTTGTAAAACTGAACTACGTTAATAAATATATTAAGTCCACGAATCTACTCTTCATCTGTATTCATGATAATCCCAAACTATATAACTTAAGAATATTCAACAGCATTTGAGTTATTGAAGTAAAATGTAATTTGTGCCCTGGAAAATAATAACTTGATTGATAGTATGATACTGTTTATAAGTGGTCTCATAATTTTGAACGACTGTGAACACTAAACATATCCTCATATTGAATTCAATAATTATGTCTTATAATTTTTAATTGCAGAAGCTGCTCTAAATCTGTTCATCAACAGTTACAGTCAAGAGTTATTGAAGGAAATGAAACCTGATTTAAGAAGGAAGCTTGTTCAAGTGATGACCAGTTTCGTTGAAAAACTTTTCGCTCAAGTTCCATATGATGCTTGGATAGTAGATTGAAAAAATAGATCATTAACCCGCAAGACTCTTGATAATGTTTATAAATAATTTAAATAGACAAATACTTTTAAGGCAGCATTCAGTTATGACTGAAAATTTCACTGCGATTTCACAGAGAGCGGGTGCAGGTTTTTTCAGATTAACACCCGCTCCCGGTGAAATCTTGCGCTTGTCCTTATGATAAACTTTCAACTATAAATAAATGCGCAGAATTCATTTTCAGGAATAACAAAATAGGGGCCTGATATTATACCGTATCAAAGTCATATTCATATCAATAAAAATCAATTTATTTATTTCTATTTAATTATATCGATTTAAATGTAATTTAGTGCAATAATGAACACTGCAACCAACACCTGCCGCCCATCATCGCCAAGGTGAAAATCTCCACGTGGGAATAAACATGTAAATTCAGTTGGAAGCACACATGAAATTTGGGTTGCAGAGTAAAGGCACTAATTACCTAAATCTGGATGTTTAACTATATTCGGCGACGGAGATGATCTGTAGATATAAAGGTGTAATATCTAGATTGAAACCTATATAGTTTTATCCTCCCGAGTATAAGAAGGTGACTCTATATCGTTATAAATAATTAATAAATTGGCATATATTTCGGAAATTTTCAAGAGCTTATCTGTCAGGTATGGTAACTTTCGGTAAATTTCTTAAACCAGCCGTATACTATAAGTATCTACAAATTTTTTCCAATTTTTTTCGCAGTTGAAGTTAAATAGTTATTTCAAGTACCAACAACAAAGAGATTGTGAAAGTATTCACACTACAGACATATTTTTAGAAATCCTGGAGCATTTTTACATCTTGTATGTCAGTCATTTTCCTCTAACTAGGACATATTATTAAATAAAAGGAGGCAATACAATAAAAAGTTTCAACAACTAAAAATGACATAATATTTACCTCATGAAAAATGCTCATAAATTTGAGGTAAGAAGATCTCAAAAAAATGATCCCTCAAAAGCGAAAATGTACCTGCAAACTCCCTCCTTACGCCTGACAGGACGACGATTTATCACTGGACAGACTTCGCTCATTCCCTATAGGGCCTGCGCGTACCTCCTTTTTAATTTGAAGACCAACAACCTCATCCTTTTCTGGACCTAGAGATTAGTTAGTTAGATAGCATTTTAAATTGTAAAATAAGAAAGCTCCAGGACAGGATGGTGTTGGTAGCGAGTATTACAAATTCTTTCCTATCACCTGACCGTTGTTCTTAGGCAATCAGTTTAGTGAAATTTTTAAACCTGCAAGAGTACCTAAAAGTTGGGCTCCTATCATTGCAATACTGATTCACATGAAAGAGATTAAATCCAACCCGAATAAATATAGATGCATAACTCTCGTCAACGCGATTGCTAAAATCTTTACTTAAATTTTTCTAAATAGGCTCTGTAGAAAATTGTTCAAAATGATGGCTATTTTGAGCCACTTTTTTGCAGTGGAGGTTATGATTCGCGGGTAGAAAGGCCACATGAAAGTCAACGAAAATTGCGAACACCTACTCTTTAGGTCTCGATTAATTTTGTATAACTGAACTGAAAGCCTGTTTAGCAAAATGTAAGTATAGATTTTAGCAATCGCGTTGACGAGAGCGATGCATATATAGTTGCCCGGGTCGGATTTATTCCCTTTCTTTTGAATCAGTATTGCATTGATAGGAGCCCAACTTTTATTTACCCTTCCAGGTTTGAAAATTTCACTAAACCGAATGCCTAACGACAAAGGCCAGGTGACCAGAATGAATTTGTAATACTCACTACCAACATCATCCTGTCATGGAGCTTTCTTATTTTTACAACTTAAAATGCTATCTGAAAGAACAATGGTACAGTACCAAGAAATTCTAAATATCTTAGCTAGCTTTCATAAAAATGAAATCTTACTCATTTTTACAACTAAAGGAATTTCAACAGAAAATTGACCTAATTGAGAAATATCGTAAATTCAACTTATTTACGGAGAAGAAAAATAAATCAAACGTCATAATGTTTCGAAAAGGGGGACCTCCAGAAGGATATACTTTCATCGTTAAGGGGAACCTGCTGGAGATCGCTTCCGAATAAGATTATTTGTAAACGACTTTAACTTCATCGGAAAAGTTGTCGTGGACTTCCAACAAGAAGATCAGTTTAGGCATTGTGGCGGCGGAGTCTGCTTTCAGAATTCTTCACGCCGCTAGATCTGATACCTGCGCTTCAGTCCCTATCTGAATCTTGGGCTATGTAGAATATATTGAAAAAAATCCAGACCACCACAGTCATAAACTTCATGTGATGTTCACCCTAGACTCTGCATGTCTCCGCAGGTCTCTATCATCTTTGGCCTGTATTTGATTCAGGCAATCTGACGAATAAGAAAGAGATAATCTAGAAAAGGTTTTATAAGTATTTTAAGGCAGCTGGCATTAATACCGTTTTCATGTACAAAGATAGTAACGGAATTAAGGACCTATATGCAAATTACTAGTTGTAATTCTCACACTGATTTTTCGTTAGCTGTCATTTGCTTGTTCTATTTAAGAAGAGTAAATAACCCGGTAAAATGTCTGCATTAAAATAAATTCAGTCAATTGAAAAAATATAGTTTATATGAAGAATATTCTGATTATGTGAGTATACATTAGTATTTTTTAAAAGCTAATTAGAAGCTAGCTGTATTACATGAAATTTTCAAAATATATGAACTAAGCCTCAAAAACCATATGATTTGCATATAAGTTATCACTTATTTCGAGTACACGTTAATTCCATTAAATTCAGTTTCAAAAACAACATTCGTTTGGATAGAATTGTTCCAATTCCATTTAATTCACACCTTCTTACCGCAAAAATATAATAAAATATTAGATGGATGTCACTGTCATGACTGTACTAAAGTCTTGTCGCGTCTTCTGTCTCATATACTCGAGAGTATTATTGTATGTATATGTACCTATAAAACTGGTCATATAAAAGTAATTCGTTAACAAAAATCGAAATAAAAAAATAACTAAATGAAATACTGTATTACAAAAATTCTAAAATAAGATACAATGAAAAATTTGTTGAAGAACTACCGTTTCCACGTGATCTTAGCAAATATAATATATAAAATACGATTAAAAGAAGACTTTTAGGTTTTCTAATTATTAGACTTTTTAAAATATTTGTTTTTATTTATATAATTGTAAAAAACACAAGAACAGGGAGATTTAAAATTTTTTTAATTCTGTATTTACTTATTTTTCAACTTATTCAGTTTTCTAAATAAACTATTAGTTAGTTAGCTAGTTTTAATGTGGACGGGGGTCCTATGAGGTGCCCCCTGGTGTTCAAGCTATAAAGGCTATTGTGACACACTTGTATTTATTCTCAAGGCAGTACTCCGAATCCGGCCATCTTCGCCGAGTGTGGGTTTCATTGTTACCAACTTTCTGAAATTATACCTCTCAGGTGCCAGGCGAACCTATCGCACAGTAAATGACGCGGAGCTCTTTGCACGGCAAAGTGAGCCACACCCACTTTGCCATTCGGCAGCCTCCCAAGCAGGTCGCAGAGAGGGGATACGGCCAGACTAGGGTGGACGGAGCGATCCCTCTGAGGTCATCAGTTAGATGCACATATTCGAAGCACTCTCCTGGTGTGTTATGTGAGTGTATATGTGTGTGTTCATTACTCGAAGTCGGTCAGTGACCATCGAGCGTGGTTTCCCCGTAGGAGCCCCAAGCGAAAGAAGATCGCTGACTCATTTCCGAGTGTTCTCAAAATCGGCTTCGACTCCCAAGGTTAGGCCCTCAAAAGAGCCCATTTATCATTGGTAAGGCACCAGCTTTTTCTGAGAGGACCTACAGTTTAAGGTGGGTTCCCAACCATCGAAGTCCGGGTAGAAGTACATAGAAAAATTTCCATTGGTACCCGTCTCAGGGATCGAACTCCATATCTTCTGCATGGTAGTCTGACGCGCTATCTTATGAGCCACCGAGGCTTCAAATAATCTATTAAGCTATTTTTAAATTTATTATTTTGTAGACTTAAAACAAATATCTGGTTTAAAAAAAATATATAATCGCGATAAGCGCGAAGACCAGCTACATCGATGGTTAGTAATTAAAATACACAAAGTTTTTTTGGTCTTTATCTTAGTTTGCGATGAAAGTTCTTAATTTTTTCAATAAACTCAACGAACGAGGCGTGAGATATTTTCTCTCTAATTTGACATACATATCTAACTAAAAAAGACATTGTTAATAGTCGAATTATAGCCGCTTATCTATCGACGTAATGTCAAACAGATTTTCGCGGACTCTGATACAAAGAAATTTGGGAATTTCGATTGTGGAGGATGGATTAACAATGGACTAACTTGATGGACCTAATAAAATATGTACATTACAAGAAAAATTTAATGAAAAATGAAACTTCATACTGATGTCGTTATCATGATGAAGTCGCGATCAAGTGTATTAGCGGTTGTGGAATTGCAGAGCTGGGAAGAGAAGTTGGGGTTAATGCGAAATAAAAATATGATAATGGATAAGGGGTTTTTCATCGATCGCGATTTGACGGGGAAGGAAAGGGAGGTGCAGAGAATGCTGAACGTCAGGGATTAGAGGAAGAGGAGTGAGGGGAGAGCGGCGAAGGTAGGGCATCGAAAAATTAATGTAGATGAGAGAATGTGGGTGTGGAATGAGGAGAAAGGGGTGTTGAAGGAAGTGCAGGTGAATTTGTTCTGTAGGAAGTAGGGGGATGGGGATAAAGCAGGGTGGAAAAGTAGTAAAGGTGCTGTACTGGAACGTAGCAGGGGTAAAGAAGAAAGATAAGGATTTATGGACGTATATCCAGGAATTTTAGAGGAAAAAGTTAATGAAGAGGGAGAGGAGAAAGACGTACAAATGAGGGTAGTAAAGATAGGAGAGGTAACGTGTAAGTTTTTGACCCTGTGCAATAAGGATGGGATGGAAAGGATTAAAGAAAGAGTCGAAGACTTTCTAGATGAAAGAGAGGAGGGTATGTTGGTAATGTGGGGGGGGGCGCACTTGAATGCGAGAATGGGGAGGGAAGGGGAAAGCTTCGAAAGGAGATCAGAGGATGAGATAGTAAATGAAGAGGGGGAGATTCTAAGAGACTGGATAGAAGATAGAGGCTGAGCGGGGGCGAATGGTATGGTAACAGGGAACCAAGAGGGGGAATACACATATGTAAGTAAGGTAGTGGTATCGGTGATAGACTAAGTAGTCATGAATATGCAAGGGTGGGAGGAGACGGAGAGATTCGCAGTGAACGGGAGAGTAAAATCAGACAATGGGGTTGTGGATAAGAAGGGTGAGCGACGGAAGGCAAGAGGCGAAAAAAGCGTCGACGGACGAGGGAGGCGATAGAGAATTATCAGCAGCAGTTACGAAAGATACGCTTTCAAGGGGAGTCGGTGGAAGATATATGGGAGGATTTTAAATAGAAATAAAAAGAATGTGTGCAAGAGAATGTATTCAGAAAGAAGAATGAAGGATTGGTGAAGCCGTGGTGGGATGGGGAATGTTAAAAGATGAAAAGGAAGGTCAAGAGGAAGTACAAGAAGCGGAAAGAGGGAACTGCAAAAAGGGAGGAGTACGTAGGAATGAGGAACGGGTTTAGATTGATGTGTGAGAAGAAAGAACAGGAAAAGGAGAAAGAGCTGGAAGAGAAGTTGGGAAGTGTTAAGACAGAGGGGGACGTGTGGAAGATAATAAATAGGTTTATGAAGCGTAGAGCGGGGATAAGCGAGAAGGTAGGGAGTGAGGAGTGGAGGGAGTTTTTTGAAGAATCGTTTCAGGGCTCAGATTCACGGAAGAGATATGACTGGATTAGAAGAACGAGGAAGGCAGCGATGGAGGAGTTGAATGATGAGGAGATAGAGGAACAGATAAGGAAGTTGAGAAGGTCAAAGGCAGCAGGCCTGAATGTGGTAAGGAACAGAACGTGTCTGTTTGATACACAAGAGGTTAGGAAGAGGCTGATGAAGTTAGTGAAGAAAGTATGTATACGCGATGGTAATGGCGGAGAAGCTGCGGAAGGATGTCGAGGAGGAAGGAATATTGCCGGCGACGGCAATGGATAGATAGGGGGTTAAGGCAAGGGTATGCGCTTAGCCCAACGCATTTTGCCATTTTAATCGCGGATATGGAAAGTAATTTAGAGATCGTAGTGTTAGGAGGTGTTAGGGTAGGAAGGGTTAGAATTTGCTTACTCGCATCTGCAGATGACATGGTGTTGCTGGCAAGAAGCGAGGTGGCCTAAAAGGAAAAGATGAAGAGGCTAATAAGATACCTGGATAAGAATAGGTTAGAGCTCAATGCGGAAAAGTGCAAGGTAATGGTGTTCAAGAAAGGAGGTGAAAGGGATAAGGGAGGGGAGTGGAAGTGTAAGGGAAAAGCGGTGCAGGAGGTGAAAGAGTTTGTGCACCTGGGATTCTTGTTTCGGAGAAATAGGGGATTGGATGGTCACATAAAAGAGGGAATGAGGACGGCAAATATGGTGATGAGGCAGATGTGGGGATTGGGAAAGAAGTTATTTGCAGATGATTCTTGAAGGAGAATGAAATTGTTTGACTCACTAGTGATGTGAGACAACTATTGTATGGAGTAGAGTTGTAGAGTGGAGGAAAAGTGAGGACGTAAATAGGACACATGAGAGGTATTTAGAGTGGAAACTGGGCTTGGCAAGCAAGACGCCCAATTATATTGTTAGGGGGGAGGCGGAAAGGAGAGGGAGAACCAGTTTAGGGATTCTAACAGAGAGTCGGGCGTGTAAGTATGAGGAAACTTTTTGCGAGATGGGGGAAGTAAGCTGGTTAGGGAGTGTTGGTGCGAAAAAGAGAACAGGGCAAAAGAGGGGAAGATGGAGGTTGAAAGAGAATGGTATTTGAGAAGGAATGGGCTGCAGAGGCATAATGTGAGAAGTATGAATGAGGAGGGGAGAAAGATGTATGAGGTGGTGAAAAAGAACGGCATGGCGCGAGAGAAGGCAGATAGCGAGGACGAGGTGTGGGTGCCGGAAGGGTTCAATAGGTTCTGGCTTACTAGGGAGACAAGAATGTGTGATTTTTATGGGTAGGGGTGTGCAAGTGAGGAACACTAGCTCGAGGATTGCGAGATAGTGGAAAGTAGTGAGATAGGCCTGGAGGTATTACTATAAGAAAAAGGCGATAAAAGGGCGGTTGCATGGGTGAAGGGGGTGTTGGGTGAGATGGAGAAGAAGAGGAGGAAGGAGGAAGAGCAATGGAGAGAGAAAGATTGTAAAGCGGAGAAGAAACAAATGTAAGCGTGATTGTAAATTTCGTAGATAATTATTAGATAAATATGAGATAAGCCGCACGGGCCTCGCGTCATGAGGACACGAAGGAATCTAAGATTAACAGCCTTGTGCATCCATCTCGCAAGTTCCGTAGCATGTTTTTGGCACGCCGGTATGGCTTTGAGGTTACGAACCAGTGATAGTTTCGCACCTTCGAGACAAAGACAATTACCTCAAACAAATACATTGGGTACAATCATTGCTTTCATTGCTTTCATTGCCATTTCAAGGTCTTAATACCTCTCCTACTTTTCCTTTTTCTTGGCAGTAGAGTTGTAATCGGCTGGAGCCGAGAATTCGATCACGAATATTTGTCGTTTCTCGAAATTTTGGAGAACGATGTCGGGAGTGTGTAATGGAGACTGCTGCCCGAAAATCGTAGTTCTAGAAAATGTGTCACTTCTCGTTTTGTACAATTGACTCTATTTTCCTCGGAGCGTTCGGTAGAGTATAATCACAGTCAACACAGTAAGACCGACAGAGACGTTGATAAGGCACTTTTATGTCTGCATTATGTTTGTAGGGATACGCCGTTCTCGTCTGGATGGAACACCCAGATATGATGTGCTCTAGGTACTCTGCGTGTGCATGACATCTTGACACTGGATAGACCTATATATACCTGCCCGTACTTCAAAGCCGCATTCAGGACGTAGCATCAATTTGAATGAACTATGTGCTCTCGGATTTAATTTTTCCTGCACCAAATTATCATGCATCCTTTCTATCATTTCGCATATTTTCTTTAACGCTCTTTTTCCTACTTAAAAATACTGAAAAATACTTAAAAATCTACTTAATACGTTTGATTTCTCCTAAAACTATCAATTCTTTCATTTTCTACTAATTTTCTACCTTGCTCTGAAATTTTTACAACTACTACTGTACCTCAGGGTGGCCCAAAAATATAAAATTTGGAATTTTCTACCAGCGCAATCGCCAAATCGTTCTCTCGTGGAAACAAATGAATACATTTTTTTTAAACAAAATGATTTTTATTACTTCGCGTAGTATTTTGAAGTTTTTTCTTGAGGTGCGAATCAAAATAGAAAAGTGCTAAAGAACCTGAATCGAGCCCTGAGGTGTAACCTAGCCGACAATTTGAGTATGCTAATCAACTCTTTGAAGTCAAGGCATGTGCTGAGATACAGGTTTGGGCCTGTAGCAGGGGGCTTCATGGTCAAGCCTGCATCTGGAATTTAAACAATATACCACTCTAAGTTCAATTCAGGTGCCATAAATTCTGAAGATTACGCGTAAAGCTGCTGTTCGGCTGAAAATTTTCATTTTTAATCATTTTCGTAATTGCTCCAAAACTATAAATAAAAATAATGTACGTTTTTGTTATAAATCTGTTTCATATATCTTTAAAAATGCTTCTTGAAAATTTTAAGTTAAGCAGTCATATCTAAGGCTTTTTAAGAGTCTACAGATATTGAAATTTTATGGAACTTTCGAGATGTCTCGAAGTTTCTTGAACAAAATCGAAGAAGTAAAAAAAGTATACGTTTTACGTGTTAAACTCCATATGAAGAAAACGTTTTCACACGGAGTAATAAAAATCATTTTGATACAAAATTTAAAAAAATGTATTCATTTGTCTCCACGAGAGAACGATTTGGCAAATGCGCCGGTCGAAAATTCCAAAATGTATATTGTTGGGCCACCCTACTGTACTTGTTGCAAAGAATTCCTTCTGCCTACGGTTCAATTTACTCTTATTGATCTGTCCACATTTTGTGACAGATTTAAAACACTTAATCGAGTTTCATAATTTCCGGGATTTTCTATATGTATTTCTGAATTCACTTGGCTACTTTCACTATCTCTTTATTCTGTTTCCCTATCTAGTACTGGATCTTTACTTTTACAGTACTTTAGGGGTCGTGTATAAATTACGTAACGTAATTTGCTGACAATTTTGAGCCCCCCCCCATGTAACGCTTTTGTCGTATTTTCCCTGTAGTTTTCCACCATTATGTAACACTGAGTTATACCCCCCCCCCCCAAAAAGGGTTTAAATTGATAGTGTAATCCGCCTCAATAAATATATATCTTTGTATTTCACGTTTCTCTATTTAGATCATCACAAATCTCAGATTAAATAAAAAAAGCTCTAACTGGTTATGTGCTCAGTACACTCGCAGGGAGAGTTGTGTGAAAAAGTTTGACGGTACAAACTTATCAGGATGAAAGTTCCAAATAATACTTGATGTAGCAGATGGTATGAGAGTGAAGCCAGAAAACTCTGAAGCAGTAAATCTGAGACAATGAGAAAAAGACGGTGCCGAAGCAATGTTTATCGTCTCATCATCGATGGATTCAGAAATACTGGAACCATTGCTCGTATGCAACAGTGCCAAGGAGATGTGGGACACGTTTTCTACCATTTTTCCACAATCAACGGCGTCAAACAAGCTGTTGTTAACCCAGAGGTTCCACGAGTACAAGATGGCGCCAAGAGATTCAATTGTGTCTCACATCTCGAAGGCACAAAACATGGCAGCACAGCTGCTATATATCATTACGAGATTAGCAAATGTCATAAATAGTACAGAATTTTGGCAGACGGTAAAATTTTTCGACCCTTTGTCTTATTATGGAAAATTATTAAGCAGGAGTGACTGGTTTCAATTTTACCGGGATGTCTTTCTGCCCAGACTGTTATCAGATGCAGGTCCAGATGGGATAAATAATGACTTCTTTAAACATCTATCCCCAAAATGGGACCATTATTTGCTCAGTCTTTTTAATACTGTTAATAACTCTGACAAAGTTCCTAATCAATGTTCTGTTCTTGATATGTTCATGCTTCACAAGACGGGCGATAAAAAATTAACCATTTAACTATCGAGGGACAGCTCTTATGAACTCAGTCACTAAAATATTTACGACCCTATTCACTGCTAGATTATCACAATGGGCGGAAGCATATAAACAGTTTTCAGAGGAGCAGGCGGGTTTAAGGACGGGAAGGGCTTGCAGAGATTACTTATTTACACTCTATTCGGTAATAAGCATGTACTTTGACACTAACAAGAAAGATTATTTATACGTCATCTCTGTCGATTTTAAGAGGGCATCTGACTCAATTAGTCATACTAAGCTTTGGTCCAAACTTAATGAACTTGGTGTAAAAGGAAAAATTATTAGGACTTTGGTCCCATGTTATGTCAAGGGCGGTTTAAGGGTCAAATGTGGTGAGACCTACTCGGAAAAAGTCGACGTGACGCAGGGGGTCCTACAGGATGACAGCTTCAGTCCTCTCATCTTTATTCATTTTGTAGCTGATATTGTGGACTTTCGTATAAAGAATGGTATGAAGGGTATGTTGCTGAATGCTGTCAGATCTCTAATTATGCTTCTGTTCGCGGACGATATCATTATCTTTGCTACTTTGCCACATTTTGTCAGGAAAGGGACGACAGCAATTTATAAAGTGTGCAGTATTCGGAATAAGTTCAAAAACAATTGGTGCAAAACCATCGCCGTGCTTTTGAGATCAATTATCGAGGCCACTTCATTGTACGGTGCTATGCGTTATCTTTACGATTTTAACGTTGTACAAAATAAATTTTATAAGATATTATTCTAATGTCCTAGAAACGCTCCAGCGCACTTTATCCGAGTGAAAACGGGATTAGATCAGTTAAGCGTCAGAGCGTTCGAACGCGCCTACAATTTGTAGATTTCTCTAATTTAATGGACGGCTACAGGTTGCCTAAGATTCGTCTGAGGAGCCTCTGCGAAGTTGGACAAGGCTAGTGCCGCAAGTATAAAATTTAATTGTGCTTCGCATTTTAAGTACCTACTCGAATCTATAGGGGAATTCGATACATGGAATCGGCAATGGAGTCACCCTCATGCGGTTACCGTAGAAAAGTCAATCATAATAATTGAGTGAGCAAATAATATGTTCAGCACTACTATAGATCGTATGACCAAATCTATAACGAATTCAGAGCGCATTACATAACAAAAAAAACCTAGAAAGGTCAAAAATTGACTTAGAGTATATCGAGCGTCTTTTAATTTTACGAAATATTGATCAACTGAATGACATTTCTAACAAAATTGTGCAAGCGCCGAGAGTTAGATCTTTCATTAATAATGAGTAAGAGTCTGGTTTTGAGTACACTGACCTTTTCATGTATATGAATCTGTTGCGACACGGGCAAACATTTTATTTATTATTTTTATTTGTATAACTATAACTTAGGATTATTGTGATATGAGCGTAAATTCCAGACTCCCTTGTAAAAGTCAGCTGCACATGACAAGGAGCCAGAATTAAGTGTAATTGCGCAGACTAGTTTTTCAGTGTGAAACACATCTTATTGCATAGTTATTTTATTTGTGATTCCTTTTGTATGTCATTTTGAATTTGTATAATAAATTTAATCTTGAATGATTCTCAATATTTTCAGGGTTTTGTGGATCTCAACAATCTTGGGGGTTAATTGGGTACTTCCTCAGAATTACAGTTATTCAAAATTCTGGTCTGGAATCTTCCTTTGAGAACCCGTTTTTAAAAGAATTTATTAATATTTGATATAAGATTTTGGACTAAGAAAAAATAATTAAGATCCTAATACTTTGGCGTCCTTGAATTGTGTTACGATTTCATTACAGATATGACCCCACGTTGGGCGCCATGAAATGTTGCAATTTAATTGTGGTTAAGTAATAAAAATTACCACATACCTTCGACATTGCTTCCAGAAAATCTTATAATAATCTAAACTTTATCTAATAAGCTAGACTCTATATGTCGATTAATTTTGTTGAGCACCATGCCTGTTCGCGGCCACTTTTATTATCAACATCCAAATTTCAAAATAATCAAATGAAAATCTGAAAATCCCCATTAAAAGATAAACTAAACTGAATTCAAAGAACGCAGTCTACCGGCTTCTCAAACGGTCAGCTCAGGCTGGGTAGTTGGGCGTGTTCCGCAAATAAAGAAGGTTCAAAACATCAGCAAAGTTAAAGCTCTGTATACAAAACAAATAGAACTTGTAATTTATTCAATTGAAAATTTGAAATAATAAGAAGCCTGGTTTAACAATTAGTGTTTTACTACATTTCTGGTCTCGACATTATTCAAAGGTTTGTAATTCTAATATCAACCAAGGCTCCAATAATTATTGTCTCGACTCATTTACAACAAAATAAAGCTTAAATCCTAACCTAATTCTCGGAAACTAAACTAACTTCGGATATTCAGGCTCCCCTGCCCGGAACTTCAAGATAGACAATTTGAGTAGAACAACCCGAAAATTCTAAAATTTAAACTAGGATTGAGCAAAACGAACTTTAAAAAAAACTCAATTTAAATGCTTCAACAAAGCTCAAAATAATTATTCACAAATATCCAGTGATGATTTAAACTAAAATTCTCTGACAAACATCAAAACTGAATACAATTCACAGTCGTGATTCCAGAAATCTAGTCGTGGGCGAAACCTAACCTTAAAACGGACTATAGCCTCACATCACTAAATAAGTAATGGCCCATGACTAGTCCTAGCCTCATTTATTCAATTAGTAATAGCTGAACTCAAATCTCTCGCTTAACCTAAAATTGTCACAAAATGTCACATAACCTACACCACTGGAACGCAACAATAAATCAAAAAATTCCTTTAATAATATTCTTAACCTTGACATTTTAAAATTTTAAGGATAATACGCTTAGCTCGTCTAACTCTACTGACTCTAGATTCACTTTAGTAATTATCAATCACAATGGCATAATTGTCTAAATGAAATTAACAAGATGTCACAAAAAAGAATTTTCGTAATCAAGTCAACAGAACCACCTGAAAATGTATAAAATTTTCCAAACAAAACTTTAATAAACATTTCTTAAATTGATTCGACAAAATCATTCCAGAAAATATACACTCAAAAAATATTCACAATTCTCGACGCTCAAAGTTTCTATGAATTTCACTCGTGAAAAGGAGGCGAGGTAGGGGGAAAGTTTGTGTCTGAGTGATGCTTGATTTTTCGATTCTAGAAACGTGGGATACAGCTTTTTAATGTTAAAAAAAAATTTGAAGCAAATCTCAACTGCAGGTTTAGTTCACGGATTGCATATAAAATTTAAAATTGGGAAAGACGTTTCAAAAATAATAATATGAGACCGTCCGCGAAGAAAGGGACCTAATGCGTCACAGATGAATTTTACAGGACGGGCGATCGTAGCAGAGCCCGCAAGCCAGCATTTGAGTAGTGGGGATGCGTCTACGAAAAGC